>CM035414.1:24464113-24489113 GCA_020310875.1 Ceratopteris richardii | reverse complement strand
GCAAGCAAGGGAGCTACTAGCTTATTCACATTTCTAAAGTGATATAGATGTGGGATCTCATCCATTTAAAGTATGGGTGCATATATACAACTTGGAAAAGATTCCTTAGAGGATAGGATGCACTTTCCTAGAAAATGGGATCCATCAAACCTAAGTGTGATAGGTGATTGATTGAGAGATATGAGGGGGATTCTAATTCAATATGAATGCACCAATTCTCATGCTTGGCTCCTTGATTGATGACTCTTCAAGTGTAAACAAGACAAGTGGTTCATATGCACCCAACATTGAATCTTGATTCCTAACAAATTAATCATGTCATAAAGAGTTGTCCTAAATTGGTTGTAAAGTCCTCTACATCTAAAATATAGTTTTCTAATCTTGTTCAAAATGAAAAAAATGGCATTTACTATTGTTTTTAGCCATGAACCATCTTCTCATGAGTAGTGCATGCTTGTAGTAGACTTAGATATTTGGTACTTTGATAGTGGTGCAACCAAACATATAACCTCGCAATGTAGTTTGTTCACTTCACTGAGCCTCCTCCTATAGGGAATACTATCACATGTGCTAACAGCTCCTCTTATCCTATAATGGGAGTTGGAAAGATCATTCTGACTACTTTTGATGGTAGTTCTTTTACATTTCCAGATGCCTTATATGTGCCAATGATCAAGAAAAATATGTTATCGGTTTCAACACTAGTCAAGATTGGCTTGATTGTCAAATTTGTTGATGACACATGTACAATTCATGATCTCTCAAATGGTGATCTTATGATCATTTATGGCATTAAATGTTGTGGGATGTATAATCTCAATGATTATGCAAAATTTGTGAATGATTCAACATGTGCAATTCATGATTCTTAGGCTATCTCAAATGCAAAGCTTTGCCATGCATGTCTTGGTCATCTTTGCTTCGCTTCTAGAAATATGAAATGGCATCCTCTGATGGCTGAGTTCGAGATGCACATAAATGGAAACTTGTTCATAGTTATGTCTATGTTTCTATGTAGATGCCTTCGTTTGGGAATTACCTATAGTTTGTAACTTTCATCGATGGATTTTCTATTAGGTACATATGATACACACATAATGGCCTCAAGCCACAAGCTATGTGGCTTGAGGCCATTATGTGTGTAGCATATGTACCTAATAGACGTCCTACCAAAGCATTGTAGTATATCATTCCATATGAAGCTTGGCATAGCCGCAAGCCATCTATTTCTCATTTGCATGTTTTTGGTTGTTTGGCATATGCATTAGTTCTTGAACAACAAACGAGAATGATAAGGCCGTGAAATGTATTTTTATTGAGTAGAGTTATGAAAGCAAAGGCTATCATATGTATCATCCATAAAGTAAATGCATTCTAGTTCGCCACAATGTTGTTTTAGTGGAAGATGGAATTCAGCCCTTACTTTCACGTAGCAAGGAAACGTTAATTAGCTCAAAAGATGTGTATGATACTTTGCTACCTCTTTTTATAGGTGGATGATCCAGTTTTGCTCCAAGTGAGGGTATTTATCAACCTTCATAGGTTCTAAATGATGATGTAGATCATTCCATTTTTTATGCAGATCTGCATGATGCACTTGTTTATGAGAGGCCTAACATATACCAGACAAAAATTGTGCTTAAATTTTTGGCGCATACTTTGAGAGATAGCAAAGTAGATGCACCTTTTTCATATTGTACTCATTCAATCTCTCATAGTGCTTTGTTATGCAATGGTTGTCTCTAGTCTTTGTGATGAGAATGAGACTACTTCTTTTGATGAAGGACAACATTCAAACCATTGGATAGCTATTATGAAATCAAAATATAATGCCATTATAAAGAATGGTACTTGGTGTTTATGTGTTTTGCCTCCAAGCAAAAAGGCCACTGGCACTAAATGGGTATACAAGTTGAAATGTAAGCCTAATGGAGCAATCAATAGGTATAAGGCTATGCTTGTTGCCAAAGGTTATGCTCAAGAGAGAGGCATTGATTTTGATGACACCTTTTCTTTCACATTCCAAATGACCATTGTTCATAGCATTTGTGCACTTGCAACTCATCGTGGTTGGAATGTACATGAATCGCACATTAAAACTACTTTGTTGAATGATGATTTACATGAAGAAGGGTATGTATTTCAACCCCTTGGTTTTGTGCAAAAAGGGCATGAAAACAAAGTATTAATGTTGAAAAGGGCATTATATGGTTTGATGCAAGCACCATGTGCTTGGTATGAGAAGATGCATGCCTACTTTCTAGCACATGGTTTTGAGAATAGTCCAACTAAGAGCACTGTATATGTTAAGTGTGCAGATGATGTACTTGTGATCATTGTTGTATATGTTGATGATAAATGTTCATTGGTCGCAATAAAAAGCATATTGCTAAATTTAAGGCTGATTTGCATGCCTCTTTTGAGATGTCATATTTGGGGCCTTTGCATCATTATTTGGGAATTTAGTTTAATTTGATGGGGGAATAGCTTTGGAGTAAAACAAAATACATTGACACACTATTGCAGTGTAACATCCTTGAAGATTGCAAACCTATTGCCACTTCCATGCAAACCTGTTTATGATTGAGACTTTATGATGTTGGAGATGCATTTGATGTTGTTCTCTATTAGTAGGTTGTTAGATACTTGATTTACTTATGCATAACTCGGCCCAATCTTCAATTTTCTATCTCTTAGATGAGCAAGTTTATGCATTGCCTAGGTGTCAAGCACTAGATAATAATTAACTGCATCTTTCACTACTTGAGTGGTACCCAACTACTTGGATTTGTTAAATTCCAAGGCGGTATCATTACCATGCTTTTTATGACTCATGTTGGGTTGGTTGCTATGACACAGATGTGTCCACCATTAGTTTTTGCTTCATGCGCTTGGTAGCTCATGTATATCTTGGTCAAACAAGAAGCAGCCTAGTGTGGCCACTTCTAGTTGTGAGGGTGTGTATGGGAAAGCTTCCACAACAATTATTGAGTTTGTGTGGCTCAAATGTCTTTTGGTTGATTTAGGTGTTGGTTAGTCTTCTACAACCAGCATGTTTATTGACAGTTAGAGCACATTGGTAGCTGCAAGGAACCCTATGTTCCATGCTCACACAAAGCACATTGAGGTGCACTATTATTATGTCTGGGAGATGTTGCAAACTTTTTCACAAAGAATCTGATTAGGGAGAATTTTGAGGTTTTTTACAAAGATTTGGGGTTACGACCTTTTGTTTATTGATTCCTTTCCACATAGCTTGGCATTGTGCTAGCTCCTTGTCCATTGCATAATTCCCAAGGGGATTTGTTGATATATTTAGGTAGTGATGTGTGTGAACACACTTAGGACTATCGAGGCACTTTTTTCCCTCTTTAAGAGATTTTGCCCCCTACATGTATATACACCTATAAACCTAATGGGCCACTTATCTTTGTACATTCACTTGGTAATACATTCAATATTGTGATGTTCCCCAAGCTTCTTCCTTATGTTGTTTGTGTGATTTTGAAGACCTCAAACTCCAAGAGATAATCAATAGTGAAATTATGTATTCTACATGAGAGCTATGTGCAATTGGACTAATTGGAACAATGAAATATATTATCCACCTTACAAAGGCTTTTTTGTTGATCATGGGCCTTAATGGCATGCAATCTTATGTAATATGGTAGTTTGTTTGTTGTCACGAGTCACATCTTTTTACAAACCCTTGTGTGTCTTGATGCAAGGTGGGTCACCAAATTCCTACCACCAAGACCATTTTAGCACATCTCTCTAGGGAGAAGTGGCCTTCAACCACACTTGCATGTGCCACCTTAAGAATTGGAAAATATTCATTCTCATGTATGCATGGTCTTAAGAAGTTTTCTAGACCTTGTCATTCAACTTGAGTGCCTATAAATGCATAGTCTTAGCAAGTCTTTTATGATATTTTCCATTTGACTCAGTCCACTTCATTTTGGAACTTATGTTCATGTAGATACTTGACAATATGCTTATTCCATGTAGGCACTGCTATAACTTGGTATTGGGGTCAAGATTTGCCATTTATTGCATTGGGACACATAAGTGTGTATGTCCTTTTCCATTGTAGGTCAACGGGAACCTGATCTTTGTAGATTCTATAGAATCCTAGTTTTGAGGAATTGATGTCCAAAAAAACCTTTGTGTGGTTGACTTATCATGTTTGTTCTTCATGTTCATCAATGCAACACAACAAGATGCTTGTTGGATCGGTAGCATATGTTTCCAGACAAGATGTGGAACCTTTGAGAAGCCAAAAGTCCCCTATAATTTTTGGGTAGATATTTATGATGAGTGACCTATGTAAACATGTGGACAATGGGTTTTTCCCACTTTGAAACAAATTCCACATTGAATAAATATGAATCAATGAGATCATTACACGCTCCAATAGTTGGTTCTCTAGTGGTTAACCACGACAAATGATTGGATTCAAAGCGTTTATTCCCTTTCTTCACCATGACTTAAAAGTATAATTCCATTAGAAGTAAAAAACAATGTACAAGTATGCCAAAGGCACAAGGTTTATTCACTCAAAATAGTAAGGCTTGATCACCAATAAAGAATTTGAATATGCTTCCCGACAAATAATGATAAAAATTCTTATTGCATACACCATTCTAAGTCCTTTACACTTGATGATCATATAATTTTGTTCATCATTATTTAATTGCTTGCTATAATAAGCAATTAGAAAGGCCATCTTTCCATCATTAACTCGTTGTGCTAGAATGTGGTTGATGGCATAGTTGGAAGCATCCAATTCTCTATGTAGGTGCATAGTTCTTCATTGTCTTCAATTGCTACTACCACTGATTTGGTTTGCTCCTTGTTGTTGTAAGCTATGCCTGAGGTGGCCTCTCGCTTGGACTTTTGAACCACTATCTTCCTATGTTGCACTTTTTATTTCTTAAAATTTTGAGGCACTTCAAAACCATATATTGCTCTACTTGATTTTGTCCTCCTCTTCTTGATTGTTGTTCTTCTCCCTCATCTTCCCTTTTGCTTGTACTTGATAAGCAGTCTCATTCCCTTGTGGGGATGAGCTCTTATCTTTGTCCTCTAGGAAGCCTTCTTTTGAGCTGAAATATCATTCCTCCCCAAGGATCTCCTAATCTAATCAACTATGCAATCCTTTTTTGTGCTAGACTCAATGATCCTTCTTGTTGATCATTGGTCCATCTTTGTAGACTTATAATCTTTGTATGGATAACTTGGCTCATCGGGAATTTGCCTTATGGTTGGGTCTTTTTTCCATATTGATATCAATCATGAATAGATCATACCCAACCTCATTGCAGAATTGTTCTTCCATTTTTTTTGGTTGATGCATAGATCCATAGTATCCAATATTTGAGTCCATGAATATGGATAGAATTCATTGTCATCAAACACTTGTTTAACATAGGTAGAACTCACTATACTTTGTGTATTTGTGTTGAGGATACCAAGATCATTATTATTTGCATGTTCACCTTCTCTTGTGGCATCTCAACATAGCTAGAGATGTATATACTCATTCATCCAGTTAGGATCACTTATATTGGCACTATTAATGGAAGTGACATTGTCAGCATCAATCTTGTTGTGGATGGGGTTCCATTTCAAGGGAGGAGTATCTCTATAATAAAATTCATGTAGATTGACCTTCGTTGTTACTTACATGGTGCATGTAGAGATAGTTTCAAGTCGAGTGTTGTACTACCTTTAGTTGCCTTAGGAATGGGTGTCCTAAGAGCAACTCATAAGTGCTTGCTTTACCAAACTAACACAACTCTATATTGTGATCAAAATTGACACCATAAAGTCAATGTCAACACTAGCCAAAATAGGTTTCATAGTGAAGTTTGTTTATGATAAGTGTACAATCCATGATCTCTCTCATGGTAACAAAGTTATTGCATCAAGTATACCATTTCATCTATATAATCTCACAAATTATGGAAAATATATGAATAATTATGCATTTGTAATTCAATACTTTTAGGTCATCTCATATGCAAATTTTTGACATGCATGTTTCAATCATCGAATTTTTTCTAGTTTGTTACACCTGCAACATTTTGATATGGTGCCTTCTTTGCATAAACTTGAGGCACCATCTAAACATGTATGCATGGGATACATTTTTGGGTAAGATGCAACATTATACCTTTCCTAAAGATGGTATAATACGATCTGAACATAAATTGCATCTTGTTATTAATACATTTGTGGTCCTATGTAGTCACAATCTTTTTGCAATTACCTATAATTTATGACTTTTATCGACACACATGAGTCTATCCACAAAAGCCAAAGTATAAAGTGTTTATGTGCATTGGACAACTCCTAATCATGTCCACAAACCTATCAACATGTAGAACGGACCCCCTCTATTTTGATCTAGAGGAGGAACATATGTCTTCCAAATTCAGCATATTTTTGGTTAAGCATGTTATAAAACACCAATGCACAATGCCATATATACAACAACATAATGGTGTTGCTAAGAGGAAATACATACCTCTCATGGAAATGGCAAGATATATGGTGGAAAGTAAGGAATTACCTCATAGTTTCTTGTTTGATGTGATAATGTATGTTGTATATGTACTTAACAACTATCTTAGTAAGGCATTACAATCAAAAACTTCTTATGAGGATTGGCATTGCCACAAGGCATCCGTTGCTTGTCTATATGTGTTTGGTTGTTTGGCATATGCATTTGTGCCTAAGAGACAACACATGAAATTGGATGTGAGCAAGATTGAGAGATAGCTTTGTTTGGATGTAATTATGAAAGAAAAAATTTTCACCTATACCACCCATGAAATAATCATATTTTGGTTAGTCAAGATGCAGTTCTTGTGGAGGATGTAGTGAAAAAATTTACTTTCATGTACCAAGGAGACTTCTACAAACTCAAAGGATGTGTATGACACCTTGTTTCCTCTTTTTATTGGTGGGTAATCAAATGTATCTCCTAGTGAGGCAACTTCTTAGCCTATACAAGTTTTGAATAAAGATACAAATCATTCCATTTTGATGTCGATATTCATGATGAATTCACTGATGAGAGATCAAATAATAATATGGAAAAGCTATATCAAAATGGTTGGTCCAGACTTTGAGGTATAGTAAATTAGATGCAAATTTGACTTATCATACATAGAATTTAAAAAATTGGATGGTTGCAATGCAATCAAAATTTTATGCTATCATGAAGAAGGATACTTGGTCTTTATGTCATTTGCTTCTTGACAATAAGGCCATCGACACTAAATGGTTCTACATATTGAATCAAAAGCTTGATGGTAGTGTTGATTGCTGTAAAGCTAGACTTGTGGCTAAAGGTTATGCTCAACAAATAGCCATTGATTTTGATGAGACAATTGCTCCTACATGCCATGTGTTAACCGTTCATAACATCTATGCACTTGCAGCTCACAATGGTTGGAATGTACATCATTAGACATCAAAACTACATTTTTGAATGGGGACTTGCATGAAGAAGTGTATTTTTTTCAACTCTCTGGTTTTGTGCAAAAGGTTATGAAAACAAAGTGTGTATGTAAAAGAAGGCAATGTATTGATTAAAGAAAGCACGCGCATGCTTGGTATGAAAAAAAACACAAGCCTACTTATTACACATGTATTTCATATTAGTCCAACTAAAAGCACCTTGTATGTGAAGTGTCTAGATGATGTGATTCACATCATTGTTGTTTATGAAGATGACATGCTCCTCATTGTCCTAGTGAGATGCATATATTTGAGTTTGAGGTTGATGCACATGCCTCTTTTGAGATGTCGAATTTGGGACATTTGCATCATTATTTGGTCATTAATTTTATGCAAGTTAATGGTGGCATTGTTTTATGTCAAACAAAATATGTTGACACTTTATTGCAATGTTTTGACCATGAGGACTACAAACACAATTCCACTCCCATGAGAAAAATTTATTATTGAGCCTTCACGATGTTGAGGATGCATTTGATGTTGGTCTCTAATAGCAAGTTGTTGGATGCCTTATTTATTAGCAAGCTAGTACTCAAGAAAGAAGCAATCTACTATGGCCACTTTTAGTTGTGAGGCAAAGTATAGGGAGGCTTTCACAACTATCGAGTGTGTGCCTCAAATTTCTTATGGATTATTTGGGTGTTGGTCAAACCTCTGCCACCATCATATGCATTGATAGTAAGAGTGCATTAGCAATTGCGAGGAACCATTGTTCCATGCTTGCACTAAGCATGTTGAGATGCACTACCATTATGTTAGGGAGAGACTCTCTACTGGAGAGATCAATCTGGTGTATGTGCCCACACATGATAATGTTGTAGACATTTTCATAAAGGCTTTACCTGATTAGAAGTTTGAAGCTTTTCATAAAGCTTTGGGCTTATTCTCTTTTGTGGATTGACATTAGTTCACATTGTTTGGTGGGGATTTATTAGTATATTTAAGTAGTGATATGGGGAACTTTTTCATCTTTCAAGTTTTTTTTTCCCTCTTTGCTTGTATGTATGCCCATAATGCTAAAGGGCTACTTATGTTTGTACATTTTACACTTAGTAATACACTTTGAGTTTTTCTCATAAGCTTCTTCCTCATCACATTGTTTGCACGCACTCCTGCTCTCTAAAACTCTTTCGTGGATAGGTACAATAGTTAGAATCAAGTTCATAATGTAGAGCAAGATATTCACAGCTCTCCAAAACTCTTTCATGGATAAGTACAATAGTTAGAATCAAGTTCATAATGCAAAGCAAGATATTCACAGAACTGCATTCATTACTAATTAAGAGTTGTTGCTTTTACTCGACATATATACAAGCAAGGGAAATAAACCTCCAAAATGCCATAGTAATTTTAAGTGGGTTCACACACATGAGTGCCAACATATACTAGCTTTGTCATTTTCAATGTGTCTAGATTTCATTTTTAATTCTTTCAACAAACAAGATCTCTCTTTCTAATTCTTCTTCCTTTACCACGCGTGTCATTCTTCTTGGCATGTTTTTGCTTTGGCTTTTCCCACACATCTCATGTGAAAGCTCCACTTTATGTTATGAAAACGTTATCCATGTGATTTCATTTCCTCCATTTCACAAATTTCACACATTTTAAAGGACGGGTCCCTTCATTCACATGCTTAAGCCTTACAAGTTACCTCCTTGTACATTGGTGGAGGAGAGGATGAAGATGGCGTGAAGCATCACATCAAATATCAATCATAACCATGGTTTCATGCATCTGCTGTTGCCTACAAATGGGTGATGGAGAGAATGAAGAACATGTGATGGAGGCAAAGCATCGATCATAGGATTTCATTGGTGCAGAAGCCAACGAAGGATTAGTTGACTTAGTCCCAAAGCATCGAACATAAGCATCCCTTCCTTTCAAGACTCAGGTGCCTGATGGATTGGTGTAGCAGAGAATAGATGGTGTGATCCGGGCAGTGATGGAGACCGACACCCCCGATCTTGAGATCGTGCGGCCTGATCTCAATCAGGACTGCACGTCTTCGTATCCTCCTTCTCCTCCACGCGTTGAGAAAGTTAATGTTCGGTGTCTTACGATCTTCGAACTTGAGGAGGCCGTGAAACGCTTTCGCGGCCACGTGAACAAAATTTCTATGAAAGACAACAACGCGAAGCTTCGACAGTGCCTCCAAGAATACGAAAACGAGTTAGCGCGCAGACAGTCGATCACGCAGGTGTTTTCTTCTTGACAATCCATCTTTTTTGCCGATAGGTTGCATGTTTTATATCTCGGTGGATGCAGGCGCAGAAGCATGCTTTATCACTTGTTTGCATCTCTATTTCATGGATAGTCTGGGAACCGTTTTGTGCCATTTTAGTAGGCCACGTTTCCTGCCATTATGCACTACCTTATGTCCTTGCCGATTGCTTGATTGCTTGCACGCTTTTATACATCTGGGCTAATAGTGCGTATTTATGAAGGAAACTGATCGAATGCAGATTCAGAAGCGTGTACATCCATTTGTTTGCATTCTTGTTTCAGTAACCGTCTGGGATTGGGTCCATGCCATTGTTTGCCTAAAAGTGATTTCTGAGATAAATGGAACTCTGGCTTTTTGGATTGTTCTTCTCTTTGCACACAACGAACTTCTACACTTGTATTTACAATGGGTGCACTTGTGGCCAGTCAGGGAATTACTCACCTCAAGTCATACTGGTTGAAGGCCACACACCAAAGAACACAAGTATTGCTAAGGGAAATATTGCTGTCTTTGATCTAGAAGCTGAGCCATTCACACCCCTGCAACAGCTACCGAGGTCTTCTCCAGAGAAAAGCTGTTTAACTGTAGTATTAGATTGTGAAATGGAAGAAGAATTTTCTCCAGCTCATTTGCAGGGAAAAAAGGTGAATAAAATTGAAGATCTCGAAAGAAGTCCGCACAGATTTAGCGATGAAATCTGTTCTGCATGCGGTGAGAACATGGATTATGAAAGGAACGGATCTGGAGAATACTTCTATTGCTCAGGATGCAAGTAAGTAATATGTACTTATTGAAATTCTTGATTGTTAGGAAAGAATCTCCCTATGCTAATGTTAGGATCTTTATGTGAGTGGAAGTACTCTACACATCAGCAGGCCAAGAACTTGGCATGAACTTGGCTGAAGGTGGCAAAAGGTGGAACAATGGCAATAGATGGTCAGGCTGACAATAAGGTGACATGACCAAGATGATAGCATCTTGTAACAATGATTGATAAGAGTTGAAGAGTGTGACACCAAGCACGGCCTATGAGTTTTTGGTGAACTGATCTAGGGACATGGCCCTAGCCACACAAGGATTTAGACACTTCTGATTAGTGGCATTAAGTTTTCTAAGATTCATGTATTTAGTGCAGATTATTAGGAGCACATGCTCTTGCGTGTATTTTCAATAATCAAGGCCCATTCTCATTCATGGTGGCTATGTTATGAGGGTATTTGTGCTTTTTTTTTTTTCGACTCCATTTCACCACAATTGTCTCCATTTTGCTTGCACATGCTTCGATGATTGGTTTAATAGTTTTTTGAGCTTTCTGCCCTTTGAACATATAGAAATCGGTTTGATCTTGTGTAGTAGGGTTTTCTTTACTGCACTAGGCTGATTTTGAGGGATCGTTCTTAATGATTCATTCTTTAATTTTTGTGGCGCTTTTTAATTCTTTGGAAACAAAATTCAACTTTATAATTTTCAATAAGAAAAGCAAAATGACACTTTGAATGAGAGTCAATGTTGAAGTAGGGTTGTAGGAATGAAAGTGAAATGCGAGGAGAAGAAGGAGAAGGAAGTTCAGAAAGTTAGTATGCATTATGTATTGTGTCAAGAAGGTACATGGGTAAGAACACTTTTAGGTAGTAGGATGGATACAAAAGTTATTGACCAGATCTTGCAGACACATGTACGTAGAGATAGTACAAAAGCGAAATCTCACAGAAGCATAAACAGAATAGAGAAAGAGAAGAGATTGGACACAAGATTGGATACAATCTCCCCCCACATACTCGAATGGACAAGTCTATGAGAGTATATGTATTTATAGGTATTTCTCATTACGTCCTGAATAGAAGATACATGAGGGCGATGCTTCGAAAAGTGTGCATTTGCGAAAATATGCTTTGTTTACAAAATCGTCTCTTTTTAAGCGATCTACTTGATTTACAAAATCATCGTTTTTTAAGTGATCTACTATTTTTACAAAACGTCGCTTTTTAAGCGATCTATCATTTTTACAAAAAATATTTAAAATATTATATTTTAACTATCTTCAAAAATATCTAAATAAGTTCACGCGTGTTCACGCCCTCAAATAAGTCCATATGCGTTCACATTCTCATGATTCTTCACAAACTAAATCAAAACACAATCACATTAAAAACTTCAAGACATTAAAATCCATATAACATTCCATTATTCCATAAAGTATAACATGCCTCTAAGTTGACGAGGAACTTACTTGGTTGATAAGAATAAAATAGACATGGATGGTCAGTCACATGTCTCATCATTGAACAATCATAAGCATGTTCCATGTAAAAGCACATGCATGGAAATGGAAAATCGGAATTTAATATGACTGTGAATGATATGCAGAAATCAAATGATCATAATGTGGAGTTAATGATGTCTTATGAATCCATTGAGATTCTTCATATTTAACTAAATATCTATGATATTGGTTACCTGAGCATGTAGTAGTAACATCATAATCAAGTATTTTCTCTGGAACTAAAATTCCAACATCCTCTTCAAGTAAAGGAGGATCACCTAAAATAGGAGTGAGTGGTAAAGTTCTTTTAAAGGGTTTCAATAAACTAATTTGAAAAGAATTATGTATATTCCAATGAGAAGGTACGTATAATCTAAAAGCATTCTCATTTATTTTTTGAATAATACGGAAAGGTCCATAATAACGTGGTGTAAATTTAACCTTCAGATGTTGTGAAATATATTTCAAACATCTTTTAATTATTCATAACCATACCAAGTCATTTTCATTAAATTGTTTAAGTACTCGTTTCTTATTAACATTACGCATGTAACGTTCTTGACTCTTCTTAATGTGCTCATTAACCTCGTGAAGTGTATAAATATGATTTTGTGCAAAAGAATCAGCCATTAGTATAAATCCATAGAAATTTGTTCCCATGGTCTATCAGGTATGGGAAGTGGCATTAATAATCTAAATGCTTTACCATGATGTCGTCTCATACGTTGACACACAATGCAATGGGAAACAAACTGTGCAATATCTTTTCCATATTTGGTCAAAAGAAGAATTCTTTACATGTAGAAATAGTACTTTGTATGCCCTTGTGACCCATATACGGTGGTTCATGCATTTCTTTCATTACAAATTCATTAAAAACTTGTGTGATGCATAATTTGTGCTGAAAATATAAAAATCCATTATTGCATCTCTTTCATAACAAATTCTTTAAAAACTTGTGTGATTCATAATTTGTGTTGAAAATACAGAAATTCCATTATGAGTAGTGATCCTCACTAAATGTTGTGGAATTATTGAAAGCATTCCATGTTTGTGAAAATACAAAATCAGATGCATAAGTAGGAATAATGTCATGGAATGAACGAATATGAATAGAAGAAATATTATTGATTGAAACAATATTTGTTCGTGGGGATGGGAAACAACTAAGAGCATCCGTCACGACATTAGATTTTCTAGGTTGATATTGAATTAAAGGTTGAAAATTTTGTATGAATGAAGCCCATTTAATGTGTCTTTCGAAAATCAATGGTTGATTAAATAAATGCTCAATAACATGTTTGTATGTTTTGATTAGAACTTCAAAACCCATAAAGTAATGTTTCCAAATTTTTAAAGCATGCAGAAAAGCTAAGAGTTCTTTATCATATGTACTATAATCCTTTTGAAAAGGTTGAAGTTTTCTACTTTCAAATGCAATGGGATGATCATTTTGCATTAATACAATACCTATACCTAAACCACTAGCATTTGTAACTACATGGAAAGGTTGTGCGAAATTCGGTAATTGCAAAACAGGTGCATGAGAAGTGCATGTTTGAGTTTTTCAAAAGATTGTTGCTTTGCTAATACCCATGCAAATTTAACTTTTTCTTCAATAATAATGTGAGTGGAAGTGCTAAATAAGAAAAGCCTTTTACAAACTAGCTAACCCTAGAAAAGAGAGTACATCATTCACATATTGAGGTAAAGGCCATTCTTCAATTACTTTAATTTTCTTTGGATATACATGAATGCCTTGACTAGGAAAATTATATCCTAAATACTCTAATTCTTTTTGGAAGAAAGAACTCTTTTCATGATTGGCATAAAGTTTGTTTTTGTGTAACAAATTAAAGATGTTGCCAAATGATTTTCATGGTCATTGTCATTCTCACTATTGTCATGGACAAAGGAAACCATTCTTAACCTCAGATTCCATGTGATTTCTATATCTCATGATTGGTTCAAAATTTGGAGAAACCAATGCTTCCATTGCGTCAGGAACGTGCCAAAACCCTAAGATCGACTCTCTTCTTGCTTGATTCAAATATCGAGAGATCATGTTTGGAATTGATGACATCATCAACTCATAACCGCCTTGAAAACCTATATAAGGAGGGGTTGGACACATACATACTCAGTCTTGCCAATACCATTCTTGGGAACTAAAGAAGTCGTGATCACCAAGTAACTACTTTTGAAGTTCCAGTTCTAGTTCTTGTCTTGTTCCTTGTTCTAGTCTTGATTAGTTTAGTTCTTGGATATCTAGCCTTTTCCTCTTGTAATCTCGTAGTATGAGATCTTGTCTAGTTATTTCTTGTATCTAGTTCATCTCCCTGAAGGGAGTTCTTGTAATGAGGAGATCTTTCTTCATACCTACTGTCTCGGGTTGTTTGCTCTTCTGCATCATCTCTAGTTGAGTTATCTATACCTATCAGTTTCGAATTGTGGGAATTCTTAGATCAATTATTTATGCTTGTATTATTTCCCTACGTGGGTGATCTTGTAATCGAAAGTGTAATTTTGAAATCTTGTCTAGTATAGTTAGAGAGCAAAATCTAGTGCTTCCTTGACATTTTGGTAAGACTAGCTTCTATCCAAGACCAGGCATCATGGAGAACGCTTATGGACAAATTCTGGAATCACTTCAGAGTCTCCAACAACAAGTTGAGGACCTAAATCATAGACAGACACAAGTCGAGATTGAACATCTGGTGCATGTAGGTGCACTCCTCCAAGAATTACAAGAACGAATCGGGAATCTTCAAGCAAATCAAGGAAGCATTCAAGTGAATCAACGGTCTAGCTAATCCCTTGTGAAGGAACTCAAGAGTTGCATGTCCAAAAAGTTCGATGGTGATTGTATGAAGCATGGTACGAACAAGCGATTTAATTCGTGAGAATTAATTCGCGAATTATTCGTTTAATACGTTCGGACCGAAAATAAAATTCGGGAATTTTATCCATCAAGAGAGAATTTTAATTTTTTTCATAAAATATATATAATATATATCCCAAATTCCAATCCTATGTAAGACAACATCAGACATCAAAATTCAAATCCTAAATTGACATTAGATAATAATCTAAAACATCATGACTCATGATTTCACCATTTTTCAACCAATAATTAGTCACCATGGTCCATCCATAACATGTAAGTTACAACTTATAACACATTACATCATAGAAATCGTGACTCATGACATTGATTAGTAATCTCCAAACATCATACATGATACATCATACATCACACATCATACATGTACCTAGCAGCTCCTAGCAAAAAATAATACATGATCCATCATGAATCATGATTCATAAGTTAACCATCTGTCACTGAGTGGAAAGTGAAGCATATGAAGCATGCTATATAGAAACTGGCATATCTCAAGAGTCAAAAGTTAAGAGATCAATACAAAAGACTCAAAAATCAAGAGTCAATGTCATCATCTATAACATCCTCATCAAAAGAACTAGCCCATGATGAAGTGTCAATGCTATAATCCTCTCTGGTCTGCCAAGGTCTAGCTCGTAAATCATCATCATCATCATCACTGCTAGATGATGCTGAGCTCTCCTCCCAATCATCAACTGGAGGTTCCTCCATCTCTAGGTCCTCCCTGCTACTAGAATGGAGTCCACGTGCTCCACGCCCTCGTCTACCTCTGCGCGTATCGACCCGTGCAGTGCTGTAGCTAACGCGTTAAATATCCCGAGAAGTAATCTTTGAAGGTCTTCGACTCGTAGATGGCTGATCAAGATCTGTTGATACAAAGTTATAATGGATTAGTAACATTATAATTTATAAGCTATAGCCTATAGACTTGTGAACATAATTGGTAATTTCAATTTTCAAGGTACCTAATCTATCACTAGACCTTGCATCCTTCGTGTTTATCTCACAAATTGTTGAGACTCTTTAAATAACATGGTAAAATATCTTTCTCTTCCTGTGGAATTTGAAGGATATCTTTAATTTGTCCAATGTCGATGGAGTCAGCATTAACCTAAAAAAACAATCAAGTAAATTAGTAATGTATTATGTGCTTTAGCCTTAAAGAATTGCAAATTGATTTTAGAAATGCATCAATATACTTCAATTTACCTGTAGAGGTGCAATATGACTTCCTTTGCTCTCCAACAACTTGAGATTGCAATGTGTATACACTAACTTCTCAAGTTGTGTAGGACTCAATCTGTTTCTCTTTTTCGTATGAAAAAGAGCCCATGTACTCCAATTCCGTTCGGCGGGTCGAGTGCTACAATCTTGTGATAATGTGTGGAGTGCCAACTTTCTCTACATAGATGATAGTACGGAACAAAGAAAAACAATTTTGATTGAGCCATGACTCATGAGTCATAATACTTCATGATAATTTGATAATTACTCACCAATAGAGGAGTGCCTACTCCATATTTCTCCCACCAAGTTACAGGAGTAACCTGGTTCTCTCGTAGTCGTGCAGTGGGCTGCCCAAAGTATCGCTCCATGCAACGGAACTGCAACCGCTCACTCTCCAACTCGGCCTGGAGACCTAGATCTCCTTCCGTCCAACGCTTCACATACTCTATCCAACTATCTTCTAAGGCTTCGTCAATATTTTGCTCTTCGGATCTCCACAATGGATGGAGTATGTGAGCAAAAGCATGGATTGGTTTGTGAAACCAATCCCATCTCCTCTGCACTGCATCACATAACTCATGCTTCCTAAAAATTAATGTGAAAAAAATAAAGACATCATATTAGAATTTAACTCAAGAGTCAAAGGTGAATGCAAAAATATGTATACTTATAAATACCAAAGTTAAAAATGCTCACTCAATCTTTGAGAGTCCACCAATGTTTTTTATGCATCCTTGTATACGACCAATGTATTCGTATACAAGTCCAAGTGTGCTCCCCTCCATATCCACAATATGAAGCACAATATAAAGAGGTTGAAGAGCTCCAATGAGTATCTCTGCCTTTGACCAAAAGACATCATCTCCCATAACCAATGCTGAAAAGCGTGTATATAATGGATCTGTAACTGTTAACTGATACCATTCCTCTGAGACAACTGTTCGAAGAAGCCCTTTCCTCACTCGAAGCACTCTATCTAGGACTATGAACATATAGCAAAATCGAGTCATGGAAGGCTTTTGGAGCTCAAGGTCTGAATGTGCACGGAAAATATTTTGGACTTTAGGCTTAAGAGGTCACAAATTTTACAATGAATCTGGCCTTCTCAAGGATTGACTTCACCCATACCATGGCCCCAATGTCTTCCATTAAAGATCTAGGCTATGACTAGCACAAGGAGTCCATGTAATTTTAGGGAACTCATCCTCTAACATGCGTCCCATGGCCACACAATTAGATGCATTATCTGTGACCACTTGCACAACATTCTTGCTCCCAATATCTTCTATAGCTTTTTTAAGATGTGAGTAAATGAATTCACCAGTGACAATGGTCCCATGTGCATATGCAGGAATGGCACGCAAGAACATTGTCCCCTTACAAGAGGAGACAAGAATGTTATACACATTTCTCTTGCGTATATCCGACCGTCCATCACACAATATGGAGCAACCATATTTCTCCCAAGTGGATAGATATTTCTCTAGTAGCTTCTTCCATTGCTTGTTTTTGCAAAGAAGCTTTCATGCTACCTCTTGCAAACACATTAGTCTCAGGGACCCTAGGATATGCATTAGAGCTTGCACTTTCATTATGAGCTCTTTTTGAAGGTCTTACAAAGGACTCATCAATGTGAATCTCTGGTTCTTGATCTTCATGTCCACTTGAGGAATGGGAACCCATACTTCCTACACCTTGACTAATCTGAAGCTGTGCAGTCAAGTCTTCAAAGACATTTTGAGTCACGGAGTGGCATTTTCCAATGCCTCCACCTCGTAGTCCCAATAGGTGTGCTTTGATACGTGAAGCACTACCAACATAGACCCCTTCACAGTAAATGCATTGCCAAGTATTGGGTCCAGTGTTCGTCATCTTTACATGAGATCGAAGCTGGGATCCGAGAGCTCTACCCATGATGATTCAATAATAGGCAATAGGCTGAGTCGATAGAGATTCAATAGAATAGCCTAGGCTCTAATATCTATAGGCTGATAGGCTGAGCAACTCTCTCTCTGTCTCTCTCTCTCTCTCTCTCTCTCTCTCTCCCCCCCTCCCCAACTCGATAGCTCTCTCTCTCTCTCTCTCTCAAGTTCAGGAGTCGGCAGCTCTCTCTTTCTCTCTCAAATTGGCTAGGACCTGGGTAACGGCTGCAAGTACAAGGCGCACGCTCAGGCTTCAGCATGTACACACTTGAAAGTTAGAACAAGCCTCAAGGCTCAAGGGCACAAACTTCAAAAAAACGCACAGCATCAGTTTTTTCCGAAAAAAAAAACGTAAAAAAATCGCTACCAATGAATTAAATCGCGAACGACCTAAACAAACTTTTTTTTTCAAGCAAAAATTCGCGACTTATATTTACTATGGTATGAAGTTTTGCGGATTTCTCCAACAAGTTAAATTATACACTCGTATGCAACCTGATAAGTACGCTGACGAGGCATCCAAGGTTGGGTTTATTGGAGCCTTGCTATGTGGCCAAACATTATCATGGTTCGCCCCAATCTTGGAGAAGAACATGGTAGTACTTCATGACTATGAGGGGTTTCTTCGAGAACTCACGGCCACATTTGGAGATGCAGATACAAGTCGAGTGGCAGAAACAAAACTTTAGAAGCTAAGTCAAGGTAACTGCCTTGCCTCTACTTATGCATCAGAATTTAGGAAGTTGATATATGATCTCACTTGGCACGAATATTATTTCATAAGCCAATTTAGATGGGTTTAAGAGATGATGTGAAGGACCTTTTGCTCACGATGCCAAAGGTTAAGACATTAAATGAATACATCACCCAAGCTATTCCATGTGATAACCGACTTTTCGAAAGCAAACAAGAAAAACAAGTAGAAGGAAGTCCTCGCCAATGGAAACCCTTCCAACCCACTCTTAGAGATAGTTTATGCCCGAACCTATGCAGATAGATGTAACTAGGTTCTAGCCTGTAACACCACTCAGGAGCCTCCTCATGTTTCATTGATGAAGGATTGGTTAAGAAACATGGAACTCCAGAACTTCGGGAGAACAAACCAGTAGTAGCTGAAGTAGTAGGTGGACGACCTCTAGCATCTGGGAATATAACCATGGAAACCGCACCATTAAGAGTACACCTTGGTTACCATGATTCCCATGTATGTTTCAACGTAATATCGAGTCGAGTAAATCCGATTATCATTGGAATGCCTTGGTTAAAGAAACATAATCCAAACATTAATTGGGAAAAGAATAAAATCACTCGTCGAGATATCTAGAAGAACTCGATATATGTTGGAGCCAAAGCCTTCATACATGCAATAAGGAAGGAACCGACATATATGATCTATGCCATATCAACTCAAGAGCCCAAGAAAGACGATTTAGTGAAGCTACCTGACCAATATCAAGGTTTTGAAGATGTTTTTGAAAAGAAGAATGAAGATATAATCCCAAAGCATTGAACTTATGATTGTGCCATAGAACTTCAAGAGGGAGCACAACCACACTTCGGACCAATCTATAGACTCCCCAGAGGAACTTACAAAATTACGCAAGAATATTGATGAGAATCTACCAAGGGGTTTATCAAACACTCGAAGTCTCGTGCAAGAGCCCATATCCTATTTGCAAAGAAGAAGGACGAATGTGCATAGACTATCGTGGGTTGAATAAAGTCACAATAAAGAAAAGATACCCTCTACCACTTATATGAGATCTCTTGGAATGCCTTGGAAAAGCAAAGTTCTTCACGAAGATTGACCTTTGAGGAGTTTACAATCTTGTCAGAATCAGAGAAGGAGACGAATGGAAGAAGGTATGGGCATTTTGAATATGTACTTATGCCATTTGGCCTCACAAATGCTCCAGCTGTCTATCAACATATGATGAATGATATCTTTCGAGAGTATTTAGATGACTTTGTGGTAATATATCTCGATGATATCCTAATATTCTCCAAAAATCTATAGGATCGTGAATTTAGATGACTTTGTGGTAATATATCTCGATGATATCCTAATATTCTTCAAAAATCTATAGGATCATGAATATCACGTAAAGATAGTCCTAGAGAAACTAAGAGAAAAAGGTTTAAATGCAAAATTGGAGAAGTGGTCTTTCCATCAGACAGAAGTGGAGTTTTTAGGGTACATTGTATCAGAGAAGGAATTTGTATAGACCCTAAGAAGACCAAGACAATCCTTGATTTGCAACCACCTTCATGTGTTCAAGATGTACAATGTTTTCTAGGGTTGGCCAATTATTACAGCATATTCATGAGAGATTACTCTTAAGATAGTGACACCTCTTACCAAGTTTACAGGAGACTTGAAATTCTCATGGACCAAAGAAGCAGAAAAAGCCTTTCAAACCTTGAAATCAGCATTCAACACTTCTCCAATTATACTTCATCTTGATTCTAGCAAGCCCTTCTTCCTGGAGATAGATGCATCAGACTTTGCCCTAGGGGCCATTCTATCCCAATATGGAGATGATGGACACCTACATCCAGCTTCATATCATTCAAGGAAATCTTCCCCTCTAGAGATTAATTATGAAATCCATGATAAAGAACTTCTTGCCATAGTGGACATGTTTGATACCTTGCATCACCATCTAGAAGGAGAAGCTCATAAAGTTATTGTGTATATGGATCACAAGAACTTAGAGCATTTTATGACCATCCGCATCCTCAATAGAAGGCAATCTCGATGGAGTAACTTTTTATCTAGGTTCGACTTTGCCATCACATACCGTCAAGGACGCCAGCAATGTCAGTGAGATGCCTTGTCAAGAAGATCTTACCTTGCACAAAAGAAAGATGAAGAGGTCTTTGATCAACAAGAGAGTATTACTCAAGCCAAAGCATCTCCAATTAGCAATTCTCTTCAAGCCATCATGAAGATTCAGCCTTGAATCACTTGATCCGTGAGACTCTACTGCAAGATGAATTGTTTTGTAACTACAGAAAACTCACGAAGGAAAAGTCCAAGAAGTAAATGAATTTCAGGAAAAGGATGGGTTACTATTCTATAAGAACCTATTGTATGTTCCTTTAGGAAAGCCCAAGATCCAAGTACTTCAACAACGTCATGACAACCTTGCAAGAGGACATTTTGGAGTGAATAAAACAATAGAACTCATATCAAGGGATTTTTGGTGGCCTCAAATGTGGAAGGAAGTCAAAGGATATATCCAAACCTTTGACACTTGCAATAGATCTTAAGGTACAGAGACATAAACCTCATGGCCTTTTGTAACCTTTACCTATTCTAAAAAGGCCATGGGCTTCATTATTTATGGATTTCATCACAGAGCCACAAAGTCAGATAAGTATGATGCCATTCTTGTTATAATGGATAGATTTACAAAGCTGTCACACTTCATTCCAACTACCCCGGCAATCAGAGGTGGAGCCACTGCTAGACTTTTTCTCAGATATATCTTTAGGCTTCATGGATTGCTTGATGATATTGTCAGTGATCGAGGTCCGCAATTCATATCAAGCTTTTGGAATAGTCTTTGCAAGCTCCTTGGTGTTCAAGTTAAACTATCTACAACCAATCATCCACATGCTGATGGACACACACAACGGGTGAATCAAGTCCTAGAACAATATCTTCGTTGCACCATCAACTATTATCAAAATGATTGGTTTGAGCTTTTACCCTTTGCAGAGTTTGCCTGTAACAATAGTGTTCACATATCTACCAAGCAGACTCCCTTCTTTGCAAATTATGGACAACATCCAAGGATGGATATACAACTCCCAAATCATGTTAAGAAAGAACCAAGCTGCCAAAGATAAGGCCTAATATCTCATGGATATTCACAAAGAACTCAAGAAAGAGATCCATACAGCTCAAGAACCATTATCCATATAAGTATTATGCAGATCAGCATCGTGTTCAAAATCCATCCTATCACATTGGGGATAAAGTGTGGCTACTCAGAAATAATTTACAAAGTCTGAGGCCTTGTGCAAAGCTAGACTACTAGAGATTTGGTCCATTCACCATCTTGGCCAAGATTAATCGAGTCACTTTCAAGCCCCTATTACCAAGTACCATGAGAATACATGGAGTTTTTCATGTATCTATGTTGGAACCATATCAGATTTCACCATTGAGGGAGGAGAGATCTAGTCCTTCACCACCTATCGAGATTGATGATCATGAAGAATTTGAACTCGAGCATGTCCTAGATTCAAGAATATCCCGAGGAAGATTGGAGTACCTTGTTCATTGGAAAGGGTACGACTTTAGAGATCGCACTTGGGATCTTGCAAAGAACCTTCATAGAGCATCAATCAAGGTTCGAGAATTTCATAAGAAAAATCCAGTGAAGCCGAGACCAGAGATCATGACCACTCCTCATGGAACTCGTCACTTGAGAGAGGTGATGTCATGGACAAAGGAAACCATCTTAAACCTCAGAATCCATGTGACTTCTATATTTCATGATTGGTTCAGAATTTGGAGAAACCAATGCTTCCATTGTGCTCGGAATGTTCCAAGACCCTAAGATCAACTGTCTTCTTGCTTGATTCTTACATCTAGAGATCATGTTTCAAATTGATGACATCATCAATTCGTAACCGACCATAATCTATATAAGGAGGGGTTAGCTACATACATACTCAGTCTTGCCAATACCAATCTCGGGAGCTAAAGGAGTCATGATCACCAAGTAAGTACTTTCGAAGTTCCAGTTCCAGTTGTTGTCTTGTTCCTTGCATAGTAGTTTTGGAACGCGTTCCAAACGCGTTTGGTACGTACGGCACGTTCCGTATGGAACGTGCGTACCGTACAGCATTCGGAATGCGTTCTTTTGAGAAAAAAATTGCTAGATTTTTTTTTTGAGTCTGCTTGCATGCATTTGCTAGATAATATATAATATAATAGATAAATTATATGATATCATTTATGTAACACTTTATACATTTTACATGTGTCATGCACATACTTGATACATATGTCATACACTTTATATATACATATTACACTTTATGTATATATGATTGCAACATGTGTCGGATCTACTATCACGTACATTCATATAGTCATTCATACACACACACATATATATATATATATATGTATGTATGTATGTATGTATGTATGTATGTATGTATGTATGTATGTATGTATGTATGTATGTATGTATGTATGTATGTATGTATGTATGTATGTATGTATGTATGTATGTATGTATGTATGTATGTATGTATGTATGTATGTATGTATGTATGTATGTATGTATGTATTTAATGATAACGTTCCATACCGTTCCATATCCCGACGTTTGGTACGGCACTACGTTCCGTACGCATACCGTACGTGCCGTACCAAACGTTCCGTACCACCTTGGTTCCTTGTTCTACTCTTGATTAGTCTAGTTCTTGGACATCTAGCCTTGTCCTCTTGTAATCTCGTAGTACGAGATCTTGTCTAGTTATTTCTTATATCTAGTTCATCTCCCTGAAGGGAGTTCTTGTAATCAGGAGATCTTGCTTCGTACCTACGATCTCGGGTTGGGGTATCTTATGCATCATCTCTAATTGAGTTATCTATACCTATCTTTCCCGGGTTGTAGGAATTCTTGTATCAGTTATTTATTTTTGTATTATTTTCCTATGTGGGTGATCTTGTAATTGAAAGTGTAATTCTAAAATCTTGTCTTGTCTAATCAGAGGTCACAATCTAGTGCTCCTGTGACAACTATAGAGAAGTATGTCATCAAAGAAAACAAGAACAAAAGCTTGGTAACCAAGAAAAATGTTATTTAGTATATGTGCAAATGTAGGAGGTGCATTTGTGAGTCCAAAAGGCGTTACCATGAATTCAAAGTGACCTGTTTGAGTTCTAAAGGCAATTTTACAAATTTCATTTTGTGTCATTCGTATCTGATGATAACTAGATTTAAGATCAATTTTGCTAAAAATACGTGCTCCACGAAGTTTATCTAGAAACTCGTCTATCCTAGGAATAGGATATATGTTTTTAATTGTGATCTTATTGAGTGCTCTATAGTTAATGCATATCCTATAAGTCTTGTTCCTCTTCTCCACTAAGAGAACATATGCTCCAAAGGGAGAAGAACTTGGATTTATAAGTCCTTTGTGGAGTAGATCCGTAACTTGATTAGCTATTTCTTTTTGATGTAAAGGTCCATGCCTATAAAGTGCTTTATGGAGAGAAGAACCACTAGGAATTAAGTCTATACTATGATCAAGAGATCCTCTAGAAGGTGCTAGTTTAGAAGGAAAATTAGCCATAAAGCAATCCTGTTAGGAATCCATAAATGATTTATGTGCATTAGGAAGTGTATGTGTATAATCGACTATGTTATTGACAAAAACAATACATAGCCTTTTCTAAATGCACGTTTTACTTGAGTATGATTAATTAATCGAAATGGTTGGAAGTCACGCATTGCAGACAAAGAAATATCTTGATTGTTAAACTTATAACTAATTGTGTGTGTATGATAATCAATGCATGGATTATAATGATGACGAGAAGGCATGCTAAGTATAACATCATAGGATTGCAAAGGAGCAATTAAGAATGTGCGTTCATCTATGTATGAACCTATACAAATATGAATGTTATGCATTTCACTTGTAACATTATATCTATTTCCTTGAAATGAAGCCTTAAATAGAAGGAAGTGGATGTAATTGGAGTATAAGAAATAAAATCATGCGAACTACCATCATCATGTAAAATATTAACAACTTTACCATTAATAGTACCTTGCATGCAAAGTAAAGAATGAATAGAAATTTCATTACCCAAGGTACTTAGATCCTTTTCCAATGCTTCTTCGATCTAATCAGGTTGAGTGTCTTCATGAACCACCTCCATGTTGTGTACTTGAGCTTCG
>CM035414.1:24424113-24459113 GCA_020310875.1 Ceratopteris richardii | reverse complement strand
GCAAGCCTATTCTCGGAGAGGAGAGGTAAGTCCACCTTTTGTGACTTGGGTTTTTGACTCCATTCGATGAGCCATGTTGGTTATTCATGGTCAAGTGGAGTTCTTGGCTTGGATTTGAGCATACCCATGTTGTGCTGGAAATGAGGGATATAAGTACACTCACTTTCCTCTTTGATTAGGAAGTGGCAAGGAGAGGCCTTGGATGCATATTCATGGGGTTCTGAGGATCATGGGCATTGACAATAAATCGTCAAGGATCTATTGGAATTTCGATCCTATAGCTGCCTAGGTGAAGTGGGGATGTAGGAGTAATTCTGTGAGGTACTCTGTAGACCCGCTTAGGATGACTAAAGATGTGAGAGGGTTTAATCAAGGCATAGCCATGGCAATTTGAGGAAATCCAAGGGGAGGATTTTTCCTATCAAGGTTCGACTGTAGCTAGCTAGTCGAGGAGACCTATGGCGAGGATCATGCCTCCCAAGGTCTTGAGCCTTCAAAGAAAATGGGGCACAAGGTGTATCTTAGGGTAACCCGAGATCTCTAGATGATTTGTATTTACATGTGCATGATATTATCTTCTTCGTGATGATCCATATTTAATCATTAAGAAGGTAATTGATGTGTCTTACAAGTTAAACTTACCTTGGCAAATCATTGTATATCTTGGTTATGGTAGTTGACAGACGGGTGACTTGGACAAGTATCTTAGTCCCATGGCAATTGCCCGTTCGGTAGAGCAGGTGTTGTGGTTCCACAGTAATTGTCTTGTTTGAAAACATGGCAAGGAGTGTTGGAATTTGGGGCCCAAGGATCGTTCCAATACTAAAAACCTGTTGTCTCATTGGAGCTTCACTAGTAGAAGGCTGATCGGTCTGCTTGCCATAAAGCACGTGAGTGTGCTCTAGTAACCCTTCGATTGATCACCTTGAGCTCTATATGGAACATGTCATAAATCTCCTCCTCGTCCTATGCAGATCCTCCATAGTAGATGCGGTGCGCGAACCGGAAAGCTTTCCTGTTCCATTCGGTTCGGTTCGAACTGAACCCTACCAATCATTTCGGTGCATTTAGGATTTTTAACAGGCGAACCGAATCCGGTTCGGTCCCATTCGATGTGTGCCTTCTCATGCGGTGCGCATCAGCATTTAGGTCACGACTCCTGATTCGAACGTTGCATCATTTGCCTAAAATTTGAGCTTGATCTGACCTGCAGCTACGGCCTGCCTGTGTGTCACATGTGACATGATAAATGATCAATTTATCACATTAACATTTTTGTGAGAGCTCAGAGCTGAGAGCACCGAGCAGTGTGCACACTGCACACGTGTCATGCATGATGCCACACATGTATGATGCCACTCATAATTCATTGAGTCCTTAGTCATGTCTCATGACATCAATGTTGAATGGTCCATACATGATACATCTGAATCTCTGATATCAGAATCTCAGATACATATATGTTACATATATGTGTATTACTATATACAATGTACGTATTACAAAATAAATGTTAATCGTTTATGGCAATTTGCAAATACTGGTACATATAATATATGTATAGTAAATAGCATGATTCATATTATATATATAAAATATTTTACATGTATAAGCATTAACCATAATCCATTATGTCAATATTTTTCTCTCTTCAATTCTTCATTTCTTCAGTGTGTCACTCATTGCAGTCATCAATGTTGCATACATATTACAATTTCCAGCTGTTGAGATTAGCTTTTCCCTTCATATTGAGGCAGTTGCATGGTTGGAACTTAGTTTTAACTTTTGCTGCAGGAATGATTCATGAATCAGCAATTGTCTCTTTCATAACAGTCTACAGAGCTTCTGAAGCGCATGCTGGAGCCTGGACCCTAGTGCCTCTATGTCCAGACCTGAGACTCCTGACTCCATTGCCTAGACTCTACCCCGGTCCCCTTGGGTTTCTCTGTAGACTCAGCCTCTCAGGGCTGATCACTCTACCTGTAACCTCATCTTAATGTGTCAGCCCAATTTGGGTGGACTTTCTAGACTTGCCATGTTACCTGGGAACAGGTTGCACACATCAGTCGAGGATTGGGGAAAGTTTCACTCTCATTCCCATATTTGTGCATGGGCTGTCCTTGACTCTATTCATGATAGAAGTACAGTGTTGGATTTGAGACCATGGGCTGTCTCTATCTTCGAAGACATTTGGACCATGTTCCTCTCTTTCTACAAATTTGGGAACCTTGCCACTCGTACTCTCGACTCTCAGCCAAGGAATTGTTTTTGGTCAATAATACTATCGTCCGCATGCCTTTCTTCCACGATGGAATACTCACACTTATCCATGAGGTGACGTCTTTACCATACTCTTCCATTATGAAATGGCAACACGTCATGCTGGCTATGCAAACTATTAATAGGGACCGCAAATTCTTTGCGGACTTCCAAAGGCTCAAAGATGCATCGGTCAAACAATACCTCTCTTCATTGTGTAAGATTGCTCAACAGAGATCATTTTCACCTGAAGAGCATATGGAATATTGCGTGGCCTCCTACATTCTTTAGTTGCATAAGTTATATGCAGTGCAATATAAAACGCTCCTTAACAACCATTCGTTCTTGCTATTAAGGGGTTTTTGTGGAAGAAGTGATCGTGTCGATCAACAATTAAGAGCTTGAAAATTAAGGGATTGCTAGATTGGACATATGATACAATGGCTTCCTACTACAAGATCCTCCTTCAGATTCAGACATGGCAAGCTATTGCAATCAGAGATTGGGATGTAAGGAAGTAGTTTCGCAACAGAAGATAGGATGAATATCGGAGAAGATAACAGATATAGTAGAATTTCAAAAATTTACTACTAATAGCAAGTACAAAGATGATGGTGTTGTCCACCCGTGTGCTCTCAAGTTGGCGTTGTCCACCCGTGTGCTCTCAAGTTGGCGTTGTCCACTCGTGTGCTCTCAAGTTAGAGCTTAAATGGTGATCTAGAAAACTCTAGATAGGGAGTTACAAAGTAGAGAGGTATGCTCACTCAAGTTGATGTCTTGGGTGCTGTAGAAATCATGTATATATAGGCTAATAGAGAGGTGTGGCTTTTCGCATATGGCTAGACATGGGCGGTAGAACGTGGGCAGCCACTGCCCGCATAATCCCCATTTGTCGCTTAGGTCGGTGTGAGTCCGACAAGGAATATTCCATGGAATATTCCCTTGATCATTCCGTCGGGGGCGTTGCTCACGAACCACCAAGGGGACTGGTGGCTCCCGAGGTCCTCGAGCCGAGGTTGCTCATCGCTGCCCCGGACCCCACAATTGAGGACCTTGGCAACTCCCTTTCCTTACAATACCTTAGCTGTTGTCAATTTGATCTTCATCCAACATGCAAGTTGGGATTCCCATTAATCGGGTTATGCACGATTGAGTTCTGCTCATAATAGGGGCCTTACAAAATGTGCATTAGTACATACAATCATGAGGGTAGACATTGATCATATACTAACACCCCTCAGTTTTGGAAGTGATAGAAACTCAGTTTGCAGAGCTGCTTGTGAGTTCATACACTAACATTGGTCTATCAATTCTAGAAGTGATAGAAATTCGGTTCAGGTCACAGAGAGGGGGAAAAAGGGGGGAGGGGGATTTTATGTTAAAAAAGGCCAAGAAGTCATATTATGGTGATCTGAAGATGAGGATGAGGATGCATGGTTCTCATATCAGATTATGATCCTTGTTCCGTTTCAAGCTGTGAAATGTTTTGTTTTATCTAGGTGCCTAGATGTTTATAGCATGAAACTTCACGTTCCTTTTGTAAGAGTTGTTTTGCATTGTAGCTGTTTTTCCCCTCCCCTTCCTCACCTGATAAATATTAGGCTAGTTTGTCAAGAAATATACATTTTTGCAACCAGTATTTCAAAGTAAAAGAATGGCTCTTAATGGCTAATTCAAGTGGTGATAGAAACTTTGTTTTGTTTCCAGAAAGGGTCCCATTTCCTCTCTTGCTGCTGGTGTTATGCAGACAAGTGAAACTGTGAGTGAATGACGATATGATTGTTTGCATTATCTATGGGGATATTATTTTTTCACTTCAGTGTACGATACTTGTTGACACATTACATGTATGCATTTTCAGAAGAATGATGTACGTGCTTTTACTGGACGAACTCGAAATACAGGCTCATCAAAGCGGTCTCTTCAAGCAATTGGTGATACATTTGTATGTATGCATTTACCAACAAATTAATGTCGTGATTTATTGGCTCAAACTCAATTTTTGTCAAGAAATTTTGGTGACTTTAGGACACAGCTTTGGAATTATCTGACGATGAAGAGTTGAAGGAAATACCTTTTGGCGAATCCTCTTCCAACAACAGAAATTTTATCAAGAAGAAATGTCTACGAAACGCCTCAAAAGAGTATGCCGAATAACTGTAGATTTTCTGTAGTTTGTCATTGTGCCTCTTCAACATCAGTTCTGACTGGAAATCTTTCCTTTTGTTTGAACTCAGACTGTCAAATGTCAAGTTTCTGTATCCATCAAGGTATCTCTCTAATCTTTAAAGCCTGATCAACATAGTGACGAGGAAGAAAGAGAGAAAAATTTGAGGATCCTTCACTATGGGACATTGCAAATGCAGATTTAATTTGACATGTTTAATGGAAAACCTAAATAGGCTTATGGCTAAATGAGTAGGGATCATGCAGATATGCTGCATGGATACATATATCTATATATTACTCGGTGGACCTGATGATTGAACACATAAAATATACAGATATACACACATAATTGCACATGCGCATATGCATACACACACACACACATTATTCGTCAGCGTTGGATTCTGTTCACCAAGATCTTGGAGGATACAAGACATAATGCGACACTATAAAAGTTGCTGTATAATCTGACCAATGACTACATTTTGAGTACGTAGCTCAATGAGCATGAATAAGCTGACCATGACTTCAATTGAGACTAGGCTGAAGTTGATGGTATCATTAGTTGATATAGACTTCCAGAACACATGCTGAAGTAGATGTGATCACAAACAACAGAGCAAAAGCTATTTGAAGTTGAGAAGACCTCAAAAGTTGGATGAAGATCTCCAACGTGGAAATATGCTGTGCAACCTTCATGCTTGAGCTTGAGGGACCTATTGGTGTTTATGTAGTTTTTGAAAGTCATGAGTGGTTTTACTTTATTTACACGAGGATCTGATTCTTAAATGTGAAAAGTGAAGTTCCATTTTTGTGAGGTATCATTAGTTGATATAGACTTCCAGAACACATGCTGAAGTAGATGTGATCACAAACAACAGAGCAAAAGCTATTTGAAGTTGAGAAGACCTCAAAAGTTGGATGAAGATCTCCAACGTGGAAATATGCTGTGCAACCTTCATGCTTGAGCTTGAGGGACCTATTGGTGTTTATGTAGTTTTTGAAAGTCATGAGTGGTTTTACTTTATTTACACGAGGATCTGATTCTTAAATGTGAAAAGTGAAGTTCCATTTTTGTAAAAAACCCCCACTTTACTAGTTTTAGTTTTGGCTTTTCATGAAAGACTTAAAAATTTTAACATTCTAACTTGATCTCTATGATAAGGCCTTAAATTTATTAACCCTGAGACTACTAGTATACTTTTTAGTGAATGTTAATGCCTGAATTTGTTGAGCAGTCCCTCCTTAACTCAAAATGGAAGGAGATGATAAAGATAAAGTTGAGTTGAATGCATGATTTGGCCAAGCAATGGATTAAACTCATTATTTTTCCTCTTCTCATGCGTGTATTATATATGAGGTTGTAAACAAGTTGGATCAGTGATCAATCAATTGAGAAAGGACTGGTATAGGGTTTAGGGTCCTCCACTTATTGCTGTTCCTTGCTAAGATAACTCACCAAAATCATTTCTATTGATGTCTACTGTGATAGCTTTTCAGAAATTCTGGTTCATGAGGAAGTATTGTATTTTATTTTGTCATGTGGGTAAACCAATTTCTTTGAATTTGTGGGTTCCAATTACTCCATGGGTAGCTATAGCTATGTGGTTAGACTTCAATGCTTGTTTGATGAAACTTCAAGCTTGTGCTTCTGTTAAAGTTGCAGATCCACCTTCGCATGCATTTGCTGAAGTATCTTCACCAAAATTGATTTTATTGATGCCAGTCATGATATATCTGCATAAATTTTGGTTAATTAGCGAATATTGTACTTTGGTCTTCCATGTGTAGAAATTAACCCTTCTGAATTTGTTGGTAGCAAGTACTCCACAAATAACTCTGGCTGTGTGATTATTCGTTTTGTACCTAAGAAGAGGAATAGGATGAAATAAAGATTGGTACTGATCTAGTGTACACGATTCTTCTATTCTTGTGTCTTCTTTTGCTTTAGTACTGAATGTGGGTTATGTTCACCCAAAATCTAAGAGAGGACCACAAGAATGCTGTGTAATCTCATTCATGAATTCGAGCACATAAACATATGCCCTAATTACAAAAACTCAATGAGCAGGAGTTTCAGCATGAAGTCAATTGTGAGTAGGCTGAAGTTGATGATGTTTCTAGTTCACATAGGCCTCTATAAAATACACCATTTGCTGAAGTAGATGTAACTACAAATAACAAAGTAAAAGCCATCTGAAGTTGAGAAGTCTCCAGAGTTGGATGAAAACTTCCAAAACCATAATATATTGAGCAACTTTCCTGAAGCTCTCGAGTCTTTTGAAGTTTTGGATTGAAGCATCAATAGTCATATGAAGAGCCTATGGGTGTTTATATGGTTTTTTTCACTTCAGCTACAAATAACAAAGTAAACGCCATCTGAAGTTGAGAGTTGGATAAAAACTTCCAAAGCCATAATTTATTGAGCAACCTTCCTCAAGCTCTTGAGTCTCTTGAAGTTTTGGATTGAAGTATCGTATGAAGAGACTATGGGTGTTTATATAGCTTTTTTGCTTTAAGGCATGAGTGAAAGACCTGAATGGATGCTTTGGATTTGGTGCATCAGGGAGAAAAGATGAGTCTTTGCAGGATAGAGAAATTAGAGAGAGATGACACATTCCTGAGAGCATGGGAGGGAGTTTTTGGCCATTGGGACAATGCGAACATGGTTAAGAGAATGCAAGGGCCATTTGATAATTGTCGAATGGAAAATGCTTGTAGAGGACTGAAGAGAGCTAGAGAATGAAAAGTTTGAACTGTGCATTAGGATAGGTCTTAAAGCTTTATCCCCTATGCATGCATGAGGTTGCTTGATGTGCTCCAGTAGAAAGCGGAGGGAATACACCGATGGACATATTTCTGTTCAAGGGGTGCAGGGAGGAAATTGATTTTTTTTTGATTGTTTTACTTTTGCTCTGATCTGTGGGACCTATGTGTGCGGGTCGATTCAATTTATGGATTTCTTTAATTGATCGCTCACTTTTATTCTTTCTATTGTTGTTCGCAGCTCTGACCCAGAAGCTGTTGAAATCCGATGTTCAGATCTTGATCATCTTGCACCATCAGAGTTTCTGAATGATACGATTATCGATTTTTACTTGAAGTAAGGGAGTGCTTCTGGAAAGGTATTTTAATCATTTTTCTTCATATAATGTGAAATCTTATGAGTTTCTCGTCTTGGCTCTCAGATACATGCAGATTGATCTTTTCAAGGGCAAGGATGGACTGGATCGATTTCATTTCTTCAGTTGTTTTTTTTACAAGAAGCTTACCTCCAGTAGAGGTATTGTAAAATATACTGATTGTTATGGTTTCAGTAGCAATTTATAAATAAATATCATTTTCTAGTGAGTGATTATGTTTGTATGACATTCTTTTGCCCCTCTATTTAACACGGAGCTCTTATCAGTAATGTTGAAATGATAAATAAACTAAGACAGCATAACAAAAGCTACACAGTTGAGAGGCAGCATAAAAATTATATCTAAATATCTACCAGCTAGTGAAAGGAAACTTGTTTGTTTGTTATGCGTTGTTTTACCAGTGAATGAACATGTACGTTGCCTTTTGTGTTCTTTTGTTTGGTATTGGCATAGATACCTACCTACCTACCTACCTTACCTACCTTACCTACCTACCTACCTACCTACATACATACATACAAACGTACGTACGTACATGCTTACATACATGCATGCATACATACATACATACATACATACATACATACATACATACATACATACATACATACATACATACATACATACATACATACATACATACATACATGCATGCATGCATGCATGCATGCATGCATGCATGCATGCATGCATGCATGCATACTTACATACATACATACATACATACATACATACATGCATATGCACATACATACATACATACATATGCACATACATACATACATACATATATACTACATACATACATACATACATACATAGTACATACATACATACATACATACATACATAATACATCATGCATGCATACATACATACATACATACATACATACATACATACATACATACATACATGCAGTTCAGTCTGGATTGGGTTATTTCATTGAACTCCTATAAATAGGACTCAATGCCTCCCATTTGTCATTCTTTGCAATTGCCTCTGCCATGCATACATACATACATACATGCATGCATGCATACATGCATGCATGCATACATACATACATGCATGCATGCATACATGCATTCATACATACATACATACGTGCTGTTCAGTCTGGATTGGGTTGTTTCATTGAACTCCTATAAATAGGACTCAATGCCTCTCATTTGTCATTCTTTGCAATTGCATCGGCTAACTCTTAGCCGCACATGGAAGATCCTCATCACGCGTATCTGTAGGGGGCTGGTGGTATGGGATGCCAGCACCTTGGAGGTGGCTGCCGGTTGTGCTATAGACTCCCAAGCTTGTGGGTGGGCCCATATTGGCTTTATGGCTGAGACGTGAGTCTGATGTCCACTCTTGTTGTTTGCGGATATGGTTGTGTCTTGACTTGTCCAACAAATGGATGTTGGAGGGTCTAACAGAGAAGTTGAACATATCTTTGTGATGACGATAAAAGAAGTCATGCTGATCGCTCTTTGCACTTTAAAAACGATGTTGATGGCTGGGTGATTCTTGTGCTTTATAATGATGCTATGCTGCGGAGGGAAGTAGAAGAGCAACACAAATGTTTTTAAAACAGTACTTTCTCAATGAAAGGCCTTGGAGAAGCTGAACATATCCTTCGGATGAGGAAAGGATAGACTTGTGCGGGATAGATTTAATAATGGCTGAATCAAAGCTTTTTGGAGTGCCATTGCAGCCATATGTGAAGCTCTCCAGGGCTGATTGTCCTAAAGATGATGATGCAGCCAATTACATGAAAGTTGTCCCATAAGCCTCAGTTTGTGGCTCACTTGTGTATGTTATGGTTGCTACTAGGCCAGACATTGCCCATGGAGTGGGAGTTGCGAGCTGATACACGGCTAATCTCGACAAAGCAATTAACTCATCTTGAGGTATTTGAAAGGGGCTAAAGCAATACGTCTATGTTATGGAAAGGGTTCATTGGAATTGAGAGGATTATGTGACTTTGACAAGGAAGGAGATGGGGATATACAGAAATTTGTGAGTGGCTATGTTTACAGATTTGCAAATGGTGCTGTTTCGTGGTGCTTTAGACTTGAAAGGATAGTTGCACCATCTACTGTACCGGTTGAATATATTTCAGCCACAGAGGCTTCCAACAAAGCCATATGGTTAGCACGACTTTGTAGTGAGTTTGGTATGCCTGATAAGGCCCCTACACTTTGATGTGATAATGAGAGTGCTATATGCCTAGCTAAGAGTGCCATGTTTCATGCACACACACAACATATTGATGTGCCAGTGCTTTAGGACGGGTTGATCACATTGATTAAGGTCAGTACATCATATAATCTTGTCGATGCTCTCACAAAGCATCTATCTATGCATACAAATTGTGGAAGTTACATAGCTTAAAGTGAACATGGTCTATGGACTAATGTACAATCAGCTTGATCATTGCCTATGGAATCATATGGATAAGATGGAGAATGAGATCCTTAAAGTGAGTGCTTGATGCCTCTAAATAATAAAGAATGCATGGTTTTAGTAGAAGCAAGCAAAAAGCTTCTGAAAATATGGTCTCCTTATGACATAAAGAGCATTCCTCCCCATATTCGAAGCTGATCTACAAGTCAAAATGATTAGATGTCAAAAGTGAATTGTTCCCATTCTTGTGTTGTATTGACACATGAAAGTATTATGGAAAGCTCATGTGTTTGATTTATCTGGATTCGATTTGAGGATGACTAGTGGAAGGGAATATTGAAGTTTTTGGTCTGTACATTTGCTCTCTCTTTCTGTGCGCGTGCAGACCCCCCCCCCCCCCCCCCCCCCAAAAAAAAAAACACACACACACACACACACACACACACACACACACACACACACACACACACACACACACACACACACATACATTGCACCCCTACATCTCTGTTTACTCATCTAATTTTGATGGGGTTTCAACCAGCAGTGGCCACTTATCTGTTGTCATGAACATGGAAGTAGCACATTGCAACATAACCTTTTTTAGTCTTTTAAATATTACTTATTTATCTTTTATATTTCCTTGAAAAAAATCAGTATGAAAATTTACGGCTGATGAGAAACCTTTTGATGTGTCTGTTTGTGTAAGGAAGCACAAGGCAAAGATTGGCTTGAGAAGCTTCGCAAGTGGACTAAAGGGACTAATATTTTCAAAAAGTTGTATCTTTTTATACCGATACATGACAGGTACACAGTTTATTACTAACTTTACAATAATCTTTATTACCGTTGTTATTCTTATCACTTTTTGTTATTCATTTCTACTGCTATTACTATTCCTCACCAACAACACCACTACCTCCATTCTCACCACTTCCACCATCTACAACACAACTACTATCACTGTCATCACCATCGGCACATTACTAGTAGTGTCACCATTTTTTGTACTGCTTATTTCAAAATTTAGTGCTACACTTGTTAAATATAGAAATGTGTGAGATTAACTTCCATTCCATTCTCTGCAGTTGTCACTGGAGTCTGGTTATAGTATGCTTTCCTACAGAAGTACCTTTAATATTACATTTGGACTCTATGTCGTTGACAGCAGGACATTCAAGCCAAGCCATTTTCAATGCTTTGAAAAGGTTGGTGCAGTTGTTGCTCTTCTTTTGATCTGTGTGTTTCATGATGGGACATGTTTGTCTGGATTTCTCAGACCAGCACAGCAACGGAGAGTCTATTGGTTTTGTTCTGTATGAGAATAGCTGGAAAGGGTCTGCAACTCTGTGGTGATTTTGAGGTTGTAAAACTTGAAGGTGATTTTGAAGGTCTGTCAGCTGGCAGGCCATCAGTATACAGAAGGATATCATCAAAGACAAATCGGGAAGGTCGTTCTTAGTTTTAAATGATAGGAGGAACAATAGGATATGTCTTAGGCAATTGAGATGCCTTAACCCCAGTTGCGAGATATTTTTGTGTTCACAAGGTAGTTTTGCACTACAATCTTTAAGATTAAACATATCATGTGATTGTCCTTAACTTTTACTGAGAGCAAGAGGAAAGAATCAATCAATGCCTCATGTAAATAACAATTAACAAAACAAAAAGATAGACAGAGGGGACACAAAATCAAGAAAACCACATACAAAAGGTATAGATCTCACAAACATGTAAATGATTAATGTAGAATATGGATGCACGCGTGTGTGTACAGACATGCGTGTGTGCGTGCACATGCACGCACACATGCTGGCACACGCACATACACACTCTAGCCTTCTTGCTTTGGGGCTTGTAAACCCCCGAACTTTGCATACGAGTTGAGCTCCGCCTAAGTAGTGTCCCATATAGTTTGGTGTGACCAATCATGATGGTCATGTAATTCCCTAGGTCCATGGTGTTACCAGATTTCTGATAGGCATGAACGTGTGGTGTCCACTCTTGTGGGAAGCCCTTTCCTATAGCTTGGTTGAAGACATGTGGAAGCGCGGCATATGGCCCTCTTTACCAATCCTTGTTGTGAAGGAGGGAGTGGGGTGTGGCTTGGATGGTTGTGGGATGGGAGGCTGCCCGGGTACCTCATATATGTCTTTGCATAATCGTGCCATATTTGTGGATCCTCAATAGGTATAGTCGGATGTGGCTTGTGGAAGGTGCGTCATGCGATCGTGCTATCCATACTTATGATTAGGTGATGTAGCTCAAGCTTTTGTGCTTCCTGGCCTCTCCAATGCTGTCCATGCTGATGCCGCTAATCCCGGTGGCCATATGGCTGCTCCATACATGAGTGCTCGGGTAACTAAAGTGTCGAAGAGCCACCCCTTTGTGGGGGGTTCCTGAAAATATGCCTGGTGGCAGTGTCTCTCCATCAAAGCTAGTGCTGCGTATCCTCGTGCGATGCGACACGGGGTGCCTTGGACATGGAGAAAACCCCAAAGGCTGTTGTGAATGTCACTCCCAAGTAGACATATGATCTGACTACCTCGATGGATCCGCCTCGAGCTGTGAAAGCATTGCGTCTCCTCACCTGTGCTGATGTCTCCTCACCTGTGTTGATGTCTCTTCACCTGTGATGTGTCTCCTCATTTGTGAAGATGAGAACCTTGGTTTTACCAAGGTTCACAGATAGCCCTCTATGTGTGTGGAAATCGTCTAGGCTGTGTAGGTGGTGCTGCAGACCTTCTATTGACTCTAAAGCAAGGACAATATGGACAATAGTCCCTCGTACCTCAATGAACTTCCCTCCCTTCTGCTGTATGAAGTCCACTATCTCGTCAATGTATAGACCAAAGAGGATGGGTGAAAGAGGGCACCCTTCCTTCACCTTGCTAGTGCTAGTAAATGAGTCGGATAAGCGTCGTGGACATCTAACTCTGCCAGACACTCTCATATAAGGCATAGAACCCCCATATCATCTCCTCTGGAGCCAGGATCTCGAGTAGACATTTGAAGAGATGCTCCTTGGGAACTGTGTCGAAGGCTTTGCGGAAGTCCACAAAGCAGCAATATAATCTCTTCTTCCTCACTCTTGCCTTGTCGATCGAGCATCTCAAAGTGAAGATGCGGTCAATGGTAGGGTAATCTCGTCTAAATCCTACTTGTCATGGAGCTCTCATTACCCTTCCTCTCGATGAGAGTGCTCAACTCTGTCTCTAGTACAACTTTATATAACTTGGCCAATGTGGGGCCAATGATGATCTTTCTATATGTGGCTAGATCCATTACATCGCCTGACTTACGAACAGGCACAATGGTGTGCTTAGTCCATGAGTCTGTGAGAGAGAGAGAGAGAGAGAGAGAGAGAGAGAGAGAGAGAGAGAGAGAGAGAGAGAGAGAGAGAGAGAGAGAGAGAGAGAGAGAGAGAGAGAGAGAGAGAGAGAGAGAGAGAGAGAGAGAGAGAGAGAGAGAGAGAGAGAGAGAGAGAGAGAGAGAGAGAGAGAGAGAGAGAGAGAGAGAGAGAGAGAGAGCAAAGTCACCGGGGGACGGGGACGGGTCTCGGGGACGGTGGTGTCCCCGGGACGAGGACGGAGCTTGATGTGTCTCGGGGACGCGTCCCCGGGACGGCACTAGAGAAATGCTGATTTTTTAAGAAATTTTCAAATGGAATTATTATACAATCAATGTGGTTACATATGGAATGACCCATAAAAACAGAATTGTAAGAAAAATGTGTTTTTCAAGTAGAAACATACATGAAGCATGTTCAAATTTGAACATTCAGAGTTTCCATATATATTTATACAAAAAAAAAAAGATTCTACATCATTATCATCATATATATATTATAAACATATAATATACATAAAAAAACTAAGACTCAATTATCATGTGACTTATATGATATGGCATTATCATACGAGCAAAAAGATGTTACATCATACTATGGATCCACAAAAAGAACCATTGTAGATTCTAAAAAGAATCAGAAAATCTAGAGACTACAACATAAATGTAATAACTATGGAGAGAAGAGAAGAAAGGTGAAGAAAGGGCTAAGAGGGTGAAGAGGGTTGCTGAAAATGCAAGGTTGACGGTAGCTCAAACCTCCATACATATGAGATCCAAGGAGAAAAACTTCAAACTAAAGATAAGCTTGTGTTTTGAGGGAGCAATGGCCTCTATTTATGGTTGTCTAAAGCCCCCAATATGGTTCTCTAGACCCCCTAAAGTTGGCTCTAAAAACTCCAAGAGAGACAAGGGAAAAAAATTGACATTTTTTGGCCAAAAAAATCGTCCCCACAACCCCTGCCGTCCCGGATTGCCGTCCCCAAACTGCTCCATCACATGAATCCGTCCCCGAGACGTTCTGCTGTTACACAAAGTTGACAGGGAACGCCAACTGTCTCGGTTAGGCGTCCCCATATTTTGGCTTTAGGGGACGGCGTCCCTAGGACCCGGGGACGCGTCCCCATGTGACTTTGAGAGAGAGAGAGAGAGAGAGAGAGAGAGAGAGAGAGAGAGAGAGAGAGAGAGAGAGAGAGAGAGAGAGAGAGAGAGAGAGAGAGAGAGAGAGAGAGAGAGAGAGAGAGAGAGAGAGAGAGAGAGAGAGAGAGAGAGAGAGAGAGAGAGAGAGAGAGTCATATTAACGTCTTTTGGAGGCCAAACTTAGCCTATGAGACAAAAACCATGTACAAGTGTAGTAACCCTGTGTAGAGGATGAAATGAAATAAAATGTATATCGCTACACAAAGCTATATAAGGCTGGAAAAGGATGGGGAGACGTGGCTCTGACTCTGCAGATAGTGGCCACATAATACATGGGGGACTCATAATGTGAGTAAACGTGTGAATAAAGCACCATAGCTACTGGTGAATGGGAGGAGGTGGGTGTAGTATGTGGTACATCGGGGCTGGTCTGAGTGCCTCCTGAAGGAAGACAGCCCAGGGGGTGGTGGTACGCATATGCTCCATCATGTGGTCATAGGCTGTCCTTATGCGTGAGATATCCTCCTGATATAGTCGTGGTCGATGATATCCGCCCATGCGTGGTCGGCGCCGTGCTCTCTGTGCTGCTGCCTGGTGGAGCGTGAGCCCTATAGATGGACTCTGATGTAGCTCAGCTCGCTGAAAAAACTGGGTAATGGTTTGCTCGGTACTCACCCGTGGCTGATGTGTGGGCTGGAGTGACCGCTCTCGCCTCTTGTATGCTGCCGTGAGGAAGCGTCCCAAGAGTCGCTGGTCTCCCATAGTCATGCACAACGGGAGTGATTCCTCTATCAGGAAATGTGCTTGTAGGTCTAAGTATGCTGGGCATCTGATAACAAAATGCTCCTCACTCTCTACCTCTACATCTGAGAGAGAGAGAGAGAGAGAAAGAAAGAAAGAAAGTGTTTTTACGTCTATTAGGAGGCCGAACTCGGCCTATGAGACAAATCAATGTACATGGGTGTTTCTTCTGTCAATCGGAAAAAGATAAAAGTGCTGAAAAAAAAGCTGGCAAGGTTGATATAGATCTGTGTAGCATGCATGTAGAGATACCCATGAAAGTGGGAGGGGGGGATGGTGAATGAAGTGCTATATCTATAGCCTATATGCAAAAGGGTAGTACAAGCATGATAATGCATCTGAATGACTAACTAGCTCCATCCTGTACTAGTGGGCGGGTGTAATAGAGAGAGAGAGAGAGAGAGAGAGAGAGAGAGAGAGAGAGAGAGAGAGAGAGAGAGAGAGAGAGAGAGAGAGAGAGAGAGAGAGAGAGAGAGAGAGAGAGAGAGAGATTTTATGTCTATGACATACCAAAGTCGGTCTATGAGACAAAAGATAAGATACATGATGCGGATGTCATCTGACTGTCACAAAAGTAAAACAAGATCATAAAAAGATAATACAATCTAGTTCAAACATGTGCGGTAAAATACTAAGGCTCATGGAGCCTTATCTCTTGTTGGAGTTAGACGTCTGCGAAAGCACGCGAACAACACAAGGAAGAAGAAGCTTGGAGCAAAACACACAATACTGAATGTATTACCACTAGAATGTACAAAGATAAGTAAGCCGTTAGGGCTATAGGTGTATATACAAGCCGAGGGAAAAAACCTCCTAAAGAGGGAAAAAAGTGCCCCGGAAGTCCTAGTGTGTTCACACACATCACTACCTAAATATATCAACAAATCCCCCCTGGGAGCGATGCGGTGAACAAGGAGCTCAGACTCATGTATAAGGAAGTGCCAAGCTATGTGGAATCGATCCACAAAAGGAAGTAAGCCCAAAGTTTTGCGAAAAGCTTCAAACTTCTCCCTAGGTTGAGCCTTCTTGAAAAGGTGTGCAATGTTCTCTAGCATCGGCACATATGCCAAAATGATCTCTCCAGCAGAGAACCTCTTCCTGACATAATGATAATGCACCTCAATGTGCTTAGTGCGAGCATGGAACATAGGGTTTCTCGCAAGTGCCAATGTGCTCTGACTTTCAATGAAGATGGTGGTGGCAGAAGATTGACCAACAGCCAAATCAGCCATAAGGCATCTGAGGGACACACACTCAACAGTTGCTATGAAAGATGCCCTGTACTAAGCCTCACAACTGGAAGTGGCCAGAGTAGGCTGCATCTTGCTCAGCCAAGATATGCATGAGCTACCAAGCATGAAGCGAAAACCACTAGTGGACACGCGAGTGTTATAGCAACCAACCGAGTCAGAGTCAGAAAAAGCATTCCCCCTTGGGATAAAACAACCCAAGTAGCCGGGTACCACTCAAGTAGTGAAAGATGCGCTTAACCGCCTTCCATTGCTTGACACCTTGGCAATGCATAAACCTGCTCATCTGTGAGACAGCAAACTGAATAACTGGCCGAGTAGTGCATAAGTAAATCAAACATCCAAAAGCGTGCTGATAGAGAACAACATCAAATGCATCTCCATCATCATGAAGACTCAATCGTAACCCTGTCTCCATAGGAATGGCTATAGGTTTACAGTCTTCAAGGCCAAAGCGTTGCAATAATGTGTCAATATATTTCGTTTGACACAAAGCCATTTCACCATCAACGTGCATAAACTAAATGCCCTAATAATGGTGCAAGTGCCGCACATCAGACATCTCAAATGAGGCATGTAAATCAACCTTGAAATCAACAATATGCTTCTCATGAGGACCAGTAAGCAACATGTCATCAACATACACCACAATGATCAAAAGCACATCATTAGCACGCTTAACATATAAGGTGCTTTCAGTTGGACTGTTCTCAAAACCATGTGCAATCAGATAGGCATGTATCTTTTCATACCAAGCACGGGGTGCTTGCCTTAAACCATATAATGCCTTCTTTAGCGTGCACACCTTGTTTTCATCCCCTTTCTACACAAAGCCACACGGCTGAAAAACATACACTTCTTCATGCAAGTCACCATTCAGAAATGCTCTTTTAATGTCCAACGGATGTACATTCCAACCATGATGAGTTGCAAGTGCACAGATGCTACGAACAATAGTCATTCGGCAAGTAGGAGCAAAGGTTTCATCAAAATCAATGCTTCTTTCCTGCGCATAATCCTTTGCAACAAGCCTAGCCTTATACCTGTCAACTGTTCCATCAGGTTTACGCTTCAGCTTGCATACGCACTTAGTGCCAGTGGCCTTCTTGCCAGGAGGCAAGTCACATAAAGACTAGGTACCATTTTCATGATAGCATTATATTCAGATTGCATTGCAGCATCCAATGTTCAAAATTTCGTGCTTAATCAAACGAAACAAGTTCAGTCTCATCATAGAGACTAAATGCAGCCATAGCATAGCAATCTGATGCAAAAGAGGCACTATGAGAGCTTGAACGAGTAGGGTATGACAAAGGTGCATCTAATTTGCTGTCACGCAAAGTCTGCACTAGCCATTTTGGCATAGTTTTTGCCTCCTCAATATCAGCTCTTTCATCAACAAGTGCATCATGCAAATCTGCATTAGAAATGGAATGATCCGCATCATCACATGAAACTTGCAATGGCTGAGAAGTTGCCTCATTAGGACCCGCACTAGGCTGTCCACCTGTATAAAGAGGAAGCAAAGTATTATACATGTCTTTGGAGCTAATAGATGTCTCCTTGGTACATGAAAGTAAAGGCTGAATAGCATCTTCCACAAAAAACAACATCACGGCTAACCAAAATGTGTTTAGTCATTGGATGATACAGACGATAGCCTTTGCTTTCAGAACTGTACCCAACAAAAATATATTTTACTGTTTTATAATCCAATTTCTTGCGATGTTGTTCATGCACTAATGCATATGCCAGACAATAAAAAACACGCAAATGAGCAATAGATGGCTTGCGACCATGCCAAGCTTCATATGGAGTGATAGACTGCATTGCTTTAGCGGGACACTGTTAAGTACATATGTTGCACACATGACAACCTCAAGCCAGAAACTATGTGATAAAGCCTCACTCTTGACCATACACCTCGCCATCTCCATGAGTGACTTGTTCTTCCGTTGAGCAACTCCATTGTGTTGAGGTGTATACGGCACTGTACACTGATGTTTTATCCCACGTCCAGCCAGAAATGCATTAAAGTCAGAAGACACATATCCTCCCCTTGATCAGAACGGAGGGTGCCCATTTTACATGTTGACAGATTTTTTGCCAAAACCAAAAACTGTTTGAAGCACATAAACACTTCGGACTTTGCTTGAGTGGATATACCCATGCATGCCTGAAAAAGTCATCAATGAAAGTCACGAAGTAAAGATAGTTTCCAAAAGAAGATGTCTCCATAGGACCACAAACTCACTATGTACAAGTTGCAATTCTAAGTAGCCCGAAGTGAACCATCTTTTGGAAAGGAGGAACGTTGCATTTTGCCCAAAATACAAACTCCACAAACATGTTTTCTCAAGTTTGGGCAAAGAGGACACCATTTCAGGTTTCTGCCGGCGTAGCAAACTAGCAAAAATTCAGATGACCAAAGCGTGCATGCCAAAGCTTTGCATCTGACATAGCCTTAGAATCATGTACTCCACATGCCGAATCATCACAGATCTTTCACAGTCTATGAGCTTATACAACCCACGACATAAAATGCGAAAAGCAATAATCATGTCACCATTTGACAGAACATGAACTCTACATCTATCATCAACAAATTTCACAACCAAACCAATCTTGGCTAAGGCCGAAACTGATAACAGATTCTTCTTGATCTCTGACACAAATAAAGCATCCGACAAAGTGAAAGAACTACCATCAACAATAGTCAGAATGATCTTACCAACTCCCATAAGAGGACAAGAGGAGTTGTTGGCACATGTATCAGTATTCCCTGTAGGGGTAGGCTTGAGTGAAGAGAAGAAACTGCGCTCCGAGGTAATATGTTTGGTTTCTCCACTATCAAAGTACCAAACATGTGAGACTACTGCAGACATGCACTGCTCATTTGAAGATGGGTCAAAACTGCAAACAATAGTAAACGCCTATTCTTCATCCTGCACAAGATTAGCAGACTGTGTTTTCGGTGTAGGGGCCTCTGCAACAACCATTCCGACCTCTTTCTTCTTTGCCTCTTTAGCTGCCAGTTTAGACAGCTCTTAATGACATGATCATTTGCTTGATAGTATTGCAAAACAATTTTTGTTTTTCTGATTTCTTTTTTCTTTGTCTTCCTTCTTTGATTGTGCAAAATTAGGAGATTTCTGCTTACTAGTAGAAGAGCTCCATTTTCCTTTGCCCTTCTGACTAGCCAGGAAAGCTTGATCTGCAACACGCATAATAGACCTATTCTGCCTGGACATATCTTCTTGTAACAGAACAGAAACTAACTCTTCAAATGTTAAGGTATTTGGATTGCCTTTCATCATCAAACGAAGAGTAGAAGCAAAACTCTGATATGAGTTGGAAGACCATTCAAAAGAGTCTACGCAAGTGAACTGTCAGGAAGGACTTCATCAATAAAAATCAATTGTTCCTTCAAATTCTTGATCTTTGTTAGAAAACTATCCATAGAATCACCTTCATTCATGTGCTTACTCTCCAACTATTTTCGGAGGTAAGCAACACGAGCCTCATTTCTAGCCCGGTACAATGTGGTAAGTGTATTCGAAGCAGCCTTAGCTCTTCTGCAAGAGTGAATGTGAGGGATAATGGCACATTTGACAGACAAGGCTATCAATGCATGTGCTTGAGCATCTCTGCCATCCCAACGAATTTTCTCTACAGTAGGTGCAGCAGAAACCGCAGCACAAATAGGAATTTGCAGAATATCACCATCTTCGACGCCATCGCCATCAACTTTAGTACCTCTATTTAGATTACCTGTATTCGTAGGTGTAACAGGAATGTTCCATAGTCCTTTTGCGACCAATACATGACTCACCATATAAGCTCACAATGGGTAATTCGTACCATCCAACTTATTCTCAATGGCTAACATTCGAAATACATCACTGCTTTCAGCCATGGCTATTGACCATAGTACAAAATGAGAGATTTAAATCGCGATTAAAAATCGGGATTTAAAAGATTTAAACGTTTTAATCGCTAGAATTAAAAATAAAAATTGCGATTTTATTCTTTTGCAATTTTTGCAAATTTTTTTTTGGAATTTTTTGTATATACACATATAAAACATTCTAATATATACATATATATCATAAACTTTATATATAATGCATGTAATATGGATATAATGCATGTTAATATCTCAAAATAGAGCAAAACTAAAAAATAAAAAAAATCAAAAAAAAAAAATCGCGAATAAATCGTATAAATTGTTCGAGATTTAAAAGATTTTTATTTTACGAAAAAATCGCGATTTTTTTTGTACTATGCCATTGACTAAAATACTCTGATGCAGAAAAATGACTCTATCTAAAAAAGTTGAATAGAACTACCCAAGCGAGTTATGCTAGACCTCTAGCAGACTTCGAGACGCTTATATTGGCAAACCGAAACCTGTATATATCTTTGGCACAAAAAGAGGAAACAACCTGCACAAGCGTTGCAATAGTGCGTTCGGAGGCTTAAAACGAGCTCAAATCACGATTTTGGCACCACAAAGCGAAGCCGTTTTGATCTCTGAGACACCTTGAGTATGGTCACCAAATTTCGTGCGATTCTGAGACTGCAACCGGAGGAGTGTCGACGACCCGTAGATGAAGCGACGACCTGCTTTGATACCAGTTGTTGGAGCTAGACGTCTGCGGAAGCACACGAACAATATAAGGAAGAAGATGAAGCTTGGAGCACAACACACAATATTGAATGTATTACCACTAGAATGTATAAAGATAAGTAAGCCGTTAGGGCTATAGGTGTATATACAAGGGGGGGGGAGGTGGAACCTCCTAAAGAGGGAAAAAAGTGTCCCGACAGTCCTAGTGTGTTCACACACATCACTACCTAAGTATATCAACATCTCTGAGGGCAATATAATCATGAAGATGCAGCTGTCTACTAGCTCCATTCAGTGGTAATGGAGGGGTGGAGGATGGGATACATAGGTGGAGCGGGTGCTAGAGTTGCCTCTATGAAAGCTATATGATCTCCTCTCATCAGGGCTACTTGCTTCGCAATCTCCTTGTGATGTCGGGATCGAATCTCCTCTATTTGGCGATGGTATAGCCTTACTCCTCTTAGCACTCTGACTCGTGGTGGTCGTCTAGCTCCACTCATCTCAACTTGCTGCAATGTCACTCCTCTCTTTGAATCCGGTGGGGAGGGGACTCTAGACTTCAGGAAGAAATCAGTGAGCTCTAGTTGTCTCCTGTCCATCTGTGTAACTGTGTGCGTCAGTGGTAAGGATGCATCTCTATGCCTTTGAATCTCTATCAAGAAACGTTCTAACTGTCTCTGATCTCGGGGGTCCATAATCTCTTGTAGGATTGACTGTCCTCTGAACAAATTCTCATATCTGTCTCTAAGCTGAGTGTATGCTCTACATCGACATACAAAATGTTGCTTACTTTCCACCTCCTCTCTACATAGTTTGCAAATCCACTTCTCGCGGGACCCCATTGTGTCTCCTACTCTCTATCTCCAGTATGTATGATGCGACCCTAAGTCGGCCAATCGCTACTCGTGAACTCTGTGGCATGTAGATGTCCATAGAGTGTGGTCTCTGTATGAATCCATCAGACATAATGGTGAGAAATTGGTCTTTGTAGTTTGACATCCTCCCCTCTAAACTGGGTGATCTCCATACTCTCTTGATGAAGAGCCTCCATAAGTCTTGTTTGAGCACCAAATTCCTCTCGTTGCGAGAGAGGTAATAGTAAGGTGAGTTGGAGTCAAATTGAAAAGGTGGAAAACTCTCCATATCGATCCCATGTGTCACGAACCAAGTTGTGACCTATGAGTACCAGTATCTATCATGCGCTTTGAGATAATTGTATAGCTGCCTCAAAAGCTCTATGAGTTAGTCTATCGTGTGGCAACTCCCTCACCCTCAGAATGAAACTCATTGTCTGGAATAGTGCCTCGAGGACCATGGGTCTTGTGTGAATGGTGTGTGGGAAGGAGCTGATAGCTGAGGTGTGTAAGATGGATGAGATATGTGAAATGAGAATTGAGAGGGGGGTGGGCGGGTGTAGTAGGTATAGGCCATGCTCGACCTCTGATGAGTATAGAGGAGCTAGCTCATGTGTGAAGTGAATGGTGGTGTATGGGGTACATGTGGTAGGTCTATGGGGGTTCTATTCCCAACAATGGAAAGAGCGAGGTATGTGTGATCGGCTCCGATGGGTATGGGCGGGATGGTTAGTGATGTAATGAGGTGGGTGGCCTCCTTGGATCCCAAGATATAGTCAACTGTGCTCCCTCCTCCCCCAACAGACCGGCATGCATGTCAAGCCTCTTGAAGTAGGCCACTGAGCTGTCCCGTTATAGATGACGAGACGGTGCTCAGATCCAAGCCTAAGTAGATGTCGTCCATATGCTGTGATAGGAGCTCTATCTGCGGAGTGTCTTATGATAGTCTCCTCCTATAGGGTATGTAGTGCCTGTGGATCCTCCTCCAGCGTGGAGTACTCCATGATCTCATCTGATAGACATGCATAAGGTGAGGTCTCCCCTGATGAAGAGTCATGCTTAGTGGAGGCGAAGTAGGAGCCTGTGGGGGCGAAATAGCATATAGCTATGGAGATGAAACTGTCGTGTGATAGCTCAAGGCGGGTCCACTTGTATCGGGACGGTGGGTTGTGGGCCATGATCTATAATCTATTGTGTAGTCCCTGTCGAAAAAGTATGGCCACTCTTGACCCTCTCGATGTTTGCTTTCATGTGCATCCTCAGTGTAGAGACCATTGGAATCCATGTATCCGGGGCAATCCTCTGTCTTGACTCTCATGTGTCTCTGTAAGTAGGATGATGTCATGGCCTCTCATCCCGAGTCTCTCTGGGTGTGTCTATAGGTCTTTGTTGCAGTTCGAGACTTCCAAATGGATCTCTTCTCGTGTCCCGCAGGCCGCGAGTCCCTATGCGATGACCTTGCCATCTATGATGACCCGACCATCTATGTAGGATGTTCGTTTCCCTTTGTGTGGGCTTGGTGCACCCTAGGCATACATGTATGCCTACGCGCGGCTTGCATTTGGTGAGGTCATCATCGAGATAGATGGGGGGCCTTTGAGTCCTTGTAAGATTATCTTCTTGTGAAGGAAAGTAGATCGTGACTCGTCATCAAGGAAGTGGAGGATGAGGGTGCATTTTTAAGCGGCATCTTTGCTAACTCTCCAAGCTTTAGTGAAAGGAGATGGTTCCCCCTTCTTATATTCGAGTTTGGCGCATAACATCCTTCCATCTTCCTCCGGAGTGGATCCTTTCCTCTCTCCCATTCTTGTGACTCGTACATTGAGGCGTCGGGCTTTCCTCATCCTCTTCCTCGATAGTGTTGTGTACGAGGAGAGTCTCTTCTTATGTGCTTCTTCACGGGCCTCTTTCTTGATCTTTTTTTTTTACTACTTCCGCCCAACCCTCTTTGGTGGCTTCCAGTTTGTCTTTCATGTGCTTTGTGATTTTGACTTTGAGGGCTTCCTCAGTGATGGCATGAATCTCACCTTTCTCTGGGAGAGTGATGCCACCGTTGCCTTGAGGAGAGCTATTTCTCCCTTCAAGATATCTCGTTCCTTCTTCCATTCCTCTTGTGCCTCTTCCCAAGTTTCTTTTGCCGTCATCCTCCTCTTCTCTCCTCTTCTTTTTTTTTTTCTTCCATTGATCTTTTTTTTATGGAATGTCTCGGTCTCTTTTCGAGCTTAGATAGGCGGGCAATGATGTTGATGGTGGAATCCATAAGCTTCTTGTTGTCCTTGAAGGTTTTGTGGAGTTTGTCTTCTAATTTGAATAAGTCCTCCTCCTTTGCCATGTGTCCGAGAGAGAGAGAGAGAGAGAGAGAGAGAGAGAGAGAGAGAGAGAGAGAGAGAGAGAGAGAGAGAGAGAGAGAGAGAGAGAGGAGAGAGAGAGAGAGAGAGAGAGAGAGAGAGAGGAGAGAGAGAGAGAGAAGAGAGAGAGAGAGAGAGAGAGAGAGAGAGAGAGAGAAAGTCATATTAACGTCTTCTGGAGGCCAAACTTGGCCTATGAGACAAAACTATGTACAATTGTAGTAACCCTGTGTAGAAAACGAAATGAAATAAAAAGTACTCGCTACACAAAGCTATATAGAACTGGAGAAGGCTTGGGGGGGGGGGGAGAGAGAGAGAGAGAGAGAGGAGAGAGAGAGAGAGAGAGAGAGAGAGAGAGAGAGAGAGAGAGAGAGAGAGAGAGAGAGAGAGAGAGAGAGAGAGAGAGAGAGAGAGAGAGAGAGAGAGAGAGAGAGAGAGAGAGAGGAGAGAGAGAGAGAGAGGAGAGAGAGAGAGAGAGAGAGAGAGAGAGAAGAGAGAGAGAGAGAGAGAGAGAGAGAGTCATATAACATCTACCAAAAGGCCAAACTTGGCCCATGAGACAAAACCGTGTACAATTGTGGTCATCTCTGTGTATCAATGAAAAGAAAAGTACTCTCTACAGAAAAGAACTATGTAGGTTGAAAACAGCAAGATGATGGTGTATCTAACAATGATGGAGTAGTGGAGATAAAGTAGTGGTACGTGGGGAGCATGGCTCTGACCGCAGATAATGGCGACCTACTACATGGGGACATATGTGGGAGTGAATATGTATACCTAACTAGTACAGATGGGTGGGGGAGGGTGGAGTATATGGTACATCGGCGGTGGACTCAACATCTCCTTCAAGAGGGCGACCCAAGTGGTGGTGGTGTGTCGATGCTCCATCATGTGGTCGTGGGCTATTCTGATGCGAGAGATGTCCTCATGATGCAGTCGTTGGTCGTCGGTACCAGTCGTACGTGATTTGCGTCAGACTCTTTGTGCCACTACATGCTCGAGCATGAGCCCTATGCCTCTCGAAGGCTGGTTTTGTCTGCTGAGGCTCAAGTCGCCGAAAGAATTGAGTAATAGTCTGTTGGGTACCTTGCTGTGTGTGACATGTGTTGCTGTAACATCTGCTCTCGTCTCTCATATGCTTGCCGTTATGTAGTGACCCACCCTCTGCTGGTCTCCTATGGTCATGCATATCTTGAGTGACTCCTAAATCTGGAACTATGCTCGTAGGTCTAAGTATGCCGGGCATCTCATAATCAAGTGCTCCCCATTGTCTATTTCTGTATGGCAAACTAGGCACCACCTCTCCTCTCGGAGGACTCTTTTGGCCCAACCTCTCTTGATCTCGAGCTGATGTGATGAAACTCGAAGCTTCCCAATGACGACACGAAGGTGGTGTGGTAGGTATGTCTCCATGTAACGTGGGATCTCAATAAAGCCTGATCTAAGATCTCTAGGAAATGCTCACGATAATAGAGCGGTTTTCTGTGGCAATGGATCTCTCGGGCTGATCCATGTCCTCTGTATATAGTATACCATATCTCATGATGAATGATCCTATTCCTCTCCTGGTGGGAGAGCGAGTAGGTGGGAGCATGGGAGTCATAACGTTAGTGGTGGTAGTCTGTCTATGTCTCAAGTCCATGGTGGGCCAACAAATCTCGTGTCTGTGCCTACCATGAGGAAGTGTCCCTCGCTAATGCCATGTTTCATGATACTTGGAAAGCTCTGTAAGTGATGCGCTCTCTATCCATGGCCTTGATCCTGTGTAATAAGCATACTTGTCTCGAAGAGTGCCTCTACTAGCATCGGTGGTGCAACTCTCCCCTTACGATATCATGGGGTACCGAGGGTTTGCTACGGATGAGGTCTGGCAATCATCAGAACCTATGGTCTCTCCATGCTTTCCATGCTGATGCGGATAACCCCGACCCCCATATGGCTGCTCCATACATAAGTGCTTGGGTGACCAAAGTGTTCAAAAGAGCCACCCCTTTGTGCGGGGCTTCTGAAAGTAGGCCTGGTGGCATTGTCTCTCCATCAAATCTGATGCTGCATATCCTCGTGTGATGCGATCTCGAGCTTCGTGAGACATGGAGAAAGCCTCGCAGGTTTTTTGTGAACGTCACGCCAAGATATACGTATGAGCTGACTACCTCGATGAGCTTGGGTTGTGGCTTGTGAAAGAACTCTGCCTCCTCACCTGGAGAGAGAGAGAGAGAGAGAGAGAGAGAGAGAGACGAGAGAGAGAGAGAGAGAGAGAGAGAGAGAGAGAGAGAGAGAGAGAGAGAGAGAGAGGAGAGAGAGAGAGAGAGAGAGAGAGAGAGAGAGAGAGAGAGAGAGAGAGAGAGAGAGAGAGAGAGGAGAGAGAGAGAGAGAGAGAGAGAGAGAGAGAGGAGAGAGAGAGAGAGAGATGAGAGAGAGGAGAGAGAGAGAGAGAGAGAGAGAGAGAGAATGAAGAGAGAGAGAGAGAGAGAGAGAGAGAGAGAGAAAGAAAGAAAGTGTTTTTACGTCTATTAGGAGGCCGAACTCGGCCTATGAGACAAATCGATGTACATGGGTGTATCTTCTGTCAATCAGAAAAGATAAAAGTGCTGAAAAGAAACTGGTTAAGCTGATATAGATCTCCGTAGTGTGCATGTGGGGATACCCATGAAAGTGGTGGGGGGTGTATGGAGTGCTGATACCTATGATAGTCTATATGCAAAAGGGTAGTACAACAACCATGAGAATGCATCTAAAACGACTAACTAGCTCCATCCTGTGCTAGTGGGTGGGATGTAATATGTGATACATAGGTGGAGGTGGAGTCAGGGCCACCCTGATGGCTGCAACGGGATCGGCCATCATCTGGGATCGTCTCTCCTCCATGGCGCGATGGTCACAATCCTGGATCTCCGCCAATCTGGTGTCGGTGAAGTCTCGGGGCCCGATATCCTATATCACGGGGTCGTCTCCTAGCTCGAGATATCTGAGCCTGCTGAAGAGTCACCCCGCTCGGTATGTGGGCTGAGGGGGGGAGGGTTGGAGCACGTCGTGGAATAAAGAAGTCAGTGAGCTGACTCTGTCTCCCTCCTGTATGGAGTGCTACAGTAGGCTGGAGTAGGGAATCTTTGTGACTCTATCTCTAGTAAGAATCGCCCGAGCCTGTCGCTGGTCTCTAGAGTCCATGATCTCTCGGAGGTTGGGCTGCCCTGCAAACAGAGTCTCGTATCTGCCTCTGATGCCATCATATGCGCTACATCTGCATACAAAGTGCTCCTCATCCTCCATCTCTACTCTGCATACTCTGCATATCTGCTCCTCTCTGGGAATGTCTGCGGCTCTGCCCGTCTCAATCTCGAGTCGGTGTGATGAGACTCTCAGCTGCCAATCGCTACCTCAAGCTATGAGGCATGTGAGTATCCGTTGTAGCGTGGTCGCTGGATGAAATCGTCAGCTAGTATGTCTATTGAAACTGGTCTCGATAGTGCGATAGTCTCGATCCCATGTGTGGTGTGTGCCATGTCTGACTAATGTAGAGCTTCCAGAGATCCTGTCTGAGCACAACATTCCTCTCACGACGAGAGAGGTGGATGTGAGGTGAGTCTGGGTCATACTGAAAAGGCGGCAATCTGTCCATATCAAGTCCAGACTATCAAACCAGACTCTAAACCTGAGTGTACCAAGCTCTCTCATATCCTAATTCTGATATCTGTATAGATGCCCTCAAGAGCTCTGTGTGTGAGTCTATCTGTAGGGAGGTCCCTAATCCTCTGAATAAAGCAGATAGTCTGGAATAGTGCCTCTACCACCATGGGTGGTGCAGCTAGCTCTACCCTGATGATGTCATGTGGCACCGACTGTTTCCCACGAAATAATCGCGAGATCATACGTACCTGTGGCCTCTCGATCGCACTCCACTGGGTGACTGTGAGACCTGGGGCCCAAACCGTCGCAGCATACATCATAGCTGGTCTGACCAGTGTGTCAAATAGCCAGCCCTTCGTGCGGGGCTCCTGGAAGTGTGCTTGGTGACATCTCCGCTCTAACATGGCTAAAGCTGCATATCCGCGTGTGAGTCTATCGGTGGCTGCCTGTCTCATGCTGAAGGGGCAAGGCAAGCTCGTGAATGTGACTCCGAGATAGACATAGGAAGTGACCACCTCAATCTGTCCACCACCAGCTCTGAATCCTGCTCCATTCCTCACCATGGGGGAGGTGTGGAAGATCATGACCTTGGTCTTGCCAAGGTTTACTGTCAAGCCCCTCTGTGTACAAAACTCATCCAGGGCCCTCAAGGTGGCGCTTGTGTAATCCCTCGGGTGACTCTGAAATCAAGACAATGTCATCGGCATATAATAAAATGTGGACATGTGTACCTGCGAGGTCTGCACCCTCTCCTCCAGCTCGGAGAATGTAGTCCTCAATCTCGTCAATGTAGAGACCAAATAGAGTGGGAGAGAGTGGGCAGCCTTGCTTAACACCGATGGTGCTAGCAATGGCCTCAGACATACCTCCTGGACACCGTACCCTCCCAGTCACCTGCTCATAGAGTGCATAGATGGCCCAAATCATCCCTGATGGTACTCCCAAGCTCTGGAGGCGTTGGAAGAGCCTCTCTCGCGGCACTGTATCAAAAGCTTTGCGGAAGTCCACAAAGCAGCAATATAGCCTCTTCTCCGCACCCTTGCCCCATCAATGAGGCAGCGCAGAATGAAGATGTGATCAATAGTAGAGAAAGCTCGTCGAAAACCTGCTTGGCCTCGTGCTCGTAGCCCCTCAGTCCTCTGCATATGAACTGAGCTCTGCCTCAAGTATGGCACCGTATAGTTTGGCCATGGTGTGGCCAATCATGATGGTCCTGTAGTTCCCTGGATCCAGGGTGTCGCCAGATTTGTGGATAGGCACAATGGTGTGCCTAGTCCACTCCTCTGGGAAGCCCTCTCCTATAGCCCGGTTGAAGACATGTGCAATCAACGGGGCTATAGTGGAGGCTGCATATATGAGATGCTCGCTCTGCAATCCTGCGTGGTCTGTCGAACGTCCATGTCGAAGTCGTCGTATGGCCCTCTCAACCATCTTTGCCGTGAAGAGAGAAGAACTAGTAGGGCGAGGCTCAAGTGGTTGGGGAATGGGCGGCTGCCTAGGTACCTCATATAACCTCTGAGCATAATCATGCCATGTGTGTGGGTCTCCAATAGGTGTGGTCGGGCGTGGCTCTCGTAGGCTGCGCCATGCTGCAGCACTGTTCCCATACTCATAAAGAGATGGTATAGCTCAAGCTCCTGTGCCTCCTCAACGGCTCGCCTCTTTCGACGTTGGAGAGTCTTCATCTGTCCCTTCGCCTCTCTCTCTGTGATCTCTCCCAATGCTCGCTGAGCTCGTAGTCGGCGGTAAAGATCTCTGCAATCCTCATCATACCAACGATGTTGTGGCATAGTCCCGGGAGGAGGTGTGTGACGAGAATGGATGGTGTGGGAAGGAGCTGATGGCTGATGTTCTGAAGAACTTGATGCTATCTGAGAGGTGAGTAGGGATAGTGGAGTGTCAGGATGAAGTAAGAGAAGACCCTGCTCGACTCGAGCCGCATATATGTGAGCTAGCTCGTGTGTGAAGTGGATGGTGGTGTGTGGGATGCGTGCTGCGGGTATGCGTGTAGGGGTTGTCTCCCTTCAGGGAGAGTGCGAGGTATGTGTGATCGGCCCCAATGGGTATGGGTGGGATGGTGAATGAGGTAAGTAGGTGGATGGCCTCTCTGGACCCCATGACGTAATCTACTGTACTTCCCCCGCCATCTGTGACTGAGTGTGGTATGCATGTCAATCCTCCTGAGGTAGGCCACTGAGTCATCCCGTTATAGATAACGAGATTATGTCGAGAGCCTAGTCTGAGTAGGTGAGTGCCATAGTGAGTGTGTGTAGCGTCAGCTGAAGCTCTGAGCTGTAGACTCATCCTCTATGGTATGTAGTATCTCCGGGTCTTCTGGGTCAAATATCTCACACTGATCATTGCCTGTCCTGGCATTGAAGTCTCCCCATAAGGAAGACTTCCCCTAATGCAGGAGTACTCTGTAATCTCTTCTGACAAGCAAGTGTATGGTGAGTCCTCCTCTCGATCTATGATAGCGAACGCGAGCTAGAAGGAGCAAAGTAGCATAATGCTATGAAGATGATCCGCTCCTGCGAGAGCTTGAGTCGAATCCAAAGATATTCTGGCCTGTGAATCACGTGCGACTATCTGTATCCTGCTCTGAAGTCCATCTCTAAAGAGTATGGCTACTCCTCCTCCTGATCCTCGGGTGGTGTGCTGACGTGTACACTCTCTGTATGTGGACTCCCACTGAAAACCGTGGACACGAGGTAGGCCCCGGTCCGGGCTCTCATGTGTCTCTATGAGCATAATGATGTCTTTGCCTGTGCGCACCTCTTCCAATCTCTCTGGGTGTGTCCATAGATCTCCATTGCAGTTCCAAACTGCAAGGTGTATCTCCTCGAGTGTCTCACAGGCCGCGAATCCCTATGGGATGGCCTTGCATCAATGATGACACGACCATCTCTGTATGAAGCCTTCTTTCCTTCTTTGCGAGCTTGATGTACTCTCGGCATGCATGCACGACGGTGTGCTACCTGCATGGGTGTGAGATCATCGTCAAGGTAGATGGGGGGGCCATCAAGTGCTCTCAAAATCACCTTGTTGCGTAGGAAAGTAGATCTTATATCTTCGGAAGGGAAGTTGTTAGAATGAGAGCTCTCTTCTTCGTGGGGTCTCGTCCCGGTTCTCCAAGATTTGATGAATGGGGGGGACTCCTCTTTGTAGCCGAGTATCTTGCATAGTGTCTTCCCATCGGACTCGGGGGTAGAGCCTTCTTTTTCTTCAATGCCCGTGATGCGTACATTGAGACGGCGGGCATGTCTCATCTTTTCTTCCTCAATAGTGGTGTGCACGATGAGGGCTTCTTCCTTTTATGCTTTCTCTTTGGCTTCTTTTTTGATGTTCTTCTTCACTATGTCGATCCACCCTTCTTTGGTAGCTTCTAATTGTTTTCCATGCTCTCGGTCAAGGATTTGGTGAGTTCTTCTTTGAGAGCTTCTGTCTTGTTCATATTAATCTCTCCTTCTTCGGGTGTAAGAGAGACCATTGAAGCTTTGAGGAGCTCCAATTCCTCTTTCATGTTTGCCCTCTCCTTAGCCCATTCTTCTTTCTCTTTCTGCCATGCTTCCCTCTCCTTATGATATGTTTCTACTTCCTTCTCGAGCTTTGAGAGGCGGCTGATGATGGCCGTTGATAGTGGAGTCCACCATCTTCTTGTTTTTCTTTGATAGCTATGGTCAGTTTGTCCTCCATTTTTGTCAAATCGTCCTTCTTAGCCGTAGCGCTCATTGCATTCGAAGATGAAAAAATGCTCAGAGTACTGAGCCTAAAGACTTGCGATGAAGACGGTGAGCGCGCCCGATGCGCGATGGAGCAAGGGTGGGAGTGGCTAATAACTGTAGGGAACAGTTATTAGTCCGGTTGCGCAGGTCGTCAGCAGCTGGGTTAGGACAGGTCGGCAGCAGTTGGGCGGGATAGGTCGGCAGGAGCTGGCGGGGAGATGAGAGCGCGAGAGAGGCGGGGCAGGTCGTCAGCAGCTTGGCGGGACAGGGTCGGCAGCAGAGGTCGGCAGCAGAGAGAGAGAGAGAGAGAGAGAGAGAGAGAGAGAGAGATGAGAGAGAGAGAGAGAGAGAGAGAGAGAGAGAGAGAGAGATGAGAGAGAGAGATGGAGAGAGAGAGAGAGATGAGAAGAGAGAGAGAGAGAGAGAGAGATGAGAGAGAGAGGAGAGAGAGAGAGAGAGAGAGAGAGAGATGAGAGAGAGGAGATGAGAGAGAGAGAGAGAGAGAGAGAGAGAGAGAGTCATATTAACATCTTCTAGAGGCCAAACTGGCCTATGAGACAAAAACCATGTACAAGTGTAGTAACCCTGTGTAGAAGATAAAATGAAATAAAAAAGTATATCGCTACACAAAGCTATATAGGGCTGGAAAAGGCTGGGGAGACGTGGCTCTGACCCTGCAGATAGTGGCCACCTAATACATCGGGGATCCCAAAATGTGAGTAAAACGCCCTAGCTACTGGTGATGGGTGGAGGTGGGTGTAGTATGTGGTACATCGGTGGTGGTCTGAGTGCCTCCTGAAGGAAGACAACCCAGGGGGTGGTGGTATGCCTATGCTCCATCATGTGGTCGTAGGCAATCCTGATGCGTGAGATATCCTCCTGATATAGTCGTGGTCGACGATATCCGCCAATGCGTGGTCGGCGCCGTGCTCTCTGTGCTGCTGCCTGGTGGAGAGTGAGCCCTATAGTATGGACCTCTCTGATGTAGCTCAACTCGCTGAAAGAACTGGGTAATGGTCTGTTGGGTACTCCCATAGTCATGCACAGCTGGAATGACTCCTCGATCTGGAACTGTGCTCGTAGGTCTAAGTATGCTGGACATCTGATAACAAAATGCTCCTCACTCTCTACCTCTGTCTGGCATACTGAGCACCACCTCTCCTCACGGGGACTCCCCTGGACCGACCCTCTCAATCTCGAGCTTGATGTGATGAAACCCGGAGCTGCCCAATGACGACTCGTAGGTGGTGGGGAAGGTAGATCTGCATGTATCTCGGAATCTCGATGAAGCCCCGTGCCCGATATATGTAGAAAATGCTTGCGGGTAGTAGAGCATTTTCGGTGGCAATGTACCCCTAGGGCTCACCCATGTCCTCTGTATGTATGTATGGCATATCTCCTGACGAATGATCCTATTCCTCTCTTGATGAGAGAGCGAGTAGGTGGGTTCATGAGAGTCGTACTGTAGTGGTGGTAGCCTGGTCTATGTCAAAGCCATGGTGGGCAAGCCAGTCTCGTGTCTGTGCATACCATGAGGAGGTGTCGCTTGCTAATGCCATATTACGTGATGCCTCGAAAGCACGATAAGCAATGCGCTCTGTATCCATGCTCTGAAGTCTGTGTAATAGGCATACTGTCTGGAATAGTGCCTCAACTAGCATCGGTGGTGCAGCGAGCTCTGCTCTAATGATATCATGTGGTACTGAAGGTTTGCTGCGGATAAGTCTGGCAATCATGAGGATCTGTGGCCTCTCTAATGCTGTCCATATTGATGTAGCTAATCTTGGTCCCCATATGGCTGCCCCATACATGAGCGTTGGCGTAACCAAAGTGTCAAAGAGCCACCCCTTTGTGCGGGGGCTCCTGAAAATATGCCTGGTGGCACTGTCTCTCCATCAAAGCTAGTGCTGCGTACCCACGTGTGATGCGGTCACGGGCTGCCTGAGCCATAGAGAAGACCCCTGATGCTGCTGTAAATGTCACCCCCAAGTAAACATATGATCCGACCACCTCGATCGGTCCACCTGCTGCTGCTGTGAACAAACTATGTCTGCGTACCTGTGCTGATGTATGAAAGATCAAGACCTTGGTTTTACCAAGGTTCACAGATAACCCTTTGTGTCTGCAAAAGTCATCTAGGCCGTGTAGATGATGCTGTAGACCTTTTGCAGACTCTGAAACCAATACAATATCATCAGCGTATAAAGAATATGGACAGTGGACCCATGTACCTCAATGCCATCTCCCCCCTGCTGCTGTATGAAGTCCACTATCTCATCAATGTAAAGACCAAAGAGGGTGGGTGAGAGAGGGCATCCTTGCTTCATCCCAATAGTGCTAGCAAGTGGATCAGATAAGCCCCCTGGACATCTGACTCTACCAGATACTCTCTCGTATAAGGCGTAGATCCCCCATATCATCTCCTCCGGAGCTCCGATGTCAACTAGTCGTCTGAAGAGTCGATCCCTGGGAATAGTGTCAAATGCTTTGCGGAAGTCCACAAAGCAACAATATAATCTCCTCTTCCTCACCCTGGCCTGGTCGATCAGGCATCTCAGAGTGAAGATGTGGTCAATGGTAGAGTAATCTCGTCTGAAACCTGCCTGTCTTGGAGCCCTGATGCCCTTCCTCTCAGCGAGAGTACTCAACTCTGTCTCTAGTACCGCCCCATATAACTTGGCCAATATAGGGCCAATCATGATCGTCCGGTATGTAGCTGGATCCATAGTATCACCTGACTTATGAATGGGCACTATGGTGTGCTCAGTCCATGAGTCTGGGAACCCTTCAACCAATGCACGGTTGAAGAGATGGCAATGAGCGGTGCGAGAGTCGTGCCTCCATAGATTAGGTGCTCTGCCTGTAAACGGAAATGATCATGGGCCTTGCCATGCTGCAGCCGGGCAATAGCGCGTCCCACCATAGTGGGTGTGAGGAAGCCGGAGGTAGTAGGACGTGAGCTTTGCGGTCTGGGAATGGGAGGTTGGTCTGGGATCTCGTATAGGCTCCGTGCATAGCTATGCCAAGTGCTCTGGTCTCGGATAGGTTTCTGCTGTCTCCTCTCTCTCAAATGTCGCCATGCCACTACACTGTCTCGACTCATGAGCAAATGGTAAATATCCCAATACTGTCTCTCCTCCTAATCTCGCCGTTTGCGGCGAGTAAGGCTCTGCATGCGACGCTGTGCCTGTGTGTGTGTAATATCTCCTCTATGCTCTAAAATCCGTAGGTGTTTACGCAGCTCACGACAATCTTCATCATACCAATGGTTCTGGGGCATGGATCCTGTGCGTGGAGGGTGCATAT
>CM035414.1:24416613-24419113 GCA_020310875.1 Ceratopteris richardii | reverse complement strand
ATGTCATGTGGTACCGACTGTTTCCCGCGAAATAATCGCGAGATCATACGTACCTGTGGCCTCTCGATCGCACTGCACTTGGTGACTGTGAGGCCTGGGGCCCAAATCGTCGCAGCGTACATCATAGCTGGTCTGACCAGTGTGTCAAATAGCCACCCCTTCGTGCGGGACTCCCGGAAGTGTGCCTGGTGACATCTCCGCTCTAACAAGGCTAAAGCTGCATATCCACGTGTGAGTCTATTGGTGGCTGCCTGTCTCATGCTGAAGGGGCTAGGCAAACTCGTGAATGCGACTCCGAGGTAGACATAGGAAGTGACCACCTCAATCTGTCCACCGCCAGCTCTGAATCCTGCCCCATTCCTCACCATGGGGGAGGTGTGGAAGATCATGACCTTGGTCTTTCCAAGGTTTACTGTCAAGCCCCTCTGTGTACAAAACTCATCCAAGGTCTCCAGGTGGCGCTTGTAATCCCTCGGGTGACTCTGAAATCAAGACAATGTCATCGGCATATAATAAAATGTGGACGTGTGTACCTGCGAGGTCTACACCCTCTCCTCCCGCTCGGAGAATGTAGTCCTCAATCTCGTCGATGTAGAGACCAAATAGAGTGGGAGAGAGTGGGCAGCCTTGCTTAACACCGATGGTGCTAGCAATGGCCTCAGACATAGCTCCTGGACACCCTCCCAGTCACCTGTTCATAGAGTGCATAGATGGCCCAAATCATCCTTGATGGTACTCCCAAGCTCTGGAGCGTTGGAAGAGCCTCTCTCGTGGCACTGTATCAAAAGCTTTGCGGAAGTCCACAAAGCAGCAATATAGTCTCTTCTTCCGCACCCTTGCCCCATCAATGAGGCAACGCAAAATGAAGATGTGATCAATAGTAGAGAAAGCTCGTCGAAAACCTGCCTGGCCTCGTGCTCGTAGCCCCTCAGTCTCTACGTATGAGCTTAGCTCTGCCTCAAGTATGGCACCATATAGTTTGGCCATGGTGTGGCCAATCATGATGGTCCTGTAGTTCCCTGGATCCAGGGTTGTCGCGAGATTTGTGGATAGGCACAATGGTATGCCTAGTTCACTCCTCTAAAAAGCCCTCCCCTATAGCCCGGTTGAAGACATGTGCAATCAACGGGGCTATAGTGGAGGCTGTATATATGAGATGCTCGCTCTGCAATCCTGTGTGGTCTGTCGAACGTCCATGTCGCAGTCGTCCTATGGCCCTCTCAACCATCTTTGCTGTGAAGATAGAAGAACTAGTAGGGAGAGGCTCAAGTGGCTCGGGAATGGGAGGCTGCCCAGGTACCTCATATAACCTCTGAGCATAATCATGCGATGTGTGTAGGTCCCCAATAGGTGTGGTCGGGAGTGGCTCCCGTAGGATGTGCCATGTTGCAGCACTGTCCATACTCATAAAGAGATGGTATAGCTCAAGCTCTTGTGCCTCCTCAAAGGCTCGCCTCTTTCGACGTGTGAGAGTCTTCATCTGTCCCTTGGCCTCTCTCTCTGTGATCTCTCCCAATGCTCACTGGGCTCGTAGTCGGCGGTAAAGATCTCTGCATTCCTCATCATACCAACGATGTTGTGGAGGTGTGTGATGAGGAGGAAGACTTGAGCTATGAGACAAAACCATGTACAACTGTCCTGTGCAGAAATAAAATGGAATAGTACTCGCTACACAAAACGTGTAGGCTAAAAAAGGCTCGAAATAATTACAGGATAGTGTATCGAGTGATGGAGAGGTAGTGGGGATAATGTAGTGGTGCGTGGGGAGATGTGGCTCTGACTCTGCAGATAATGGCCACCTAATACATGGGAGTCCCATGACAAGAGTGAATATGCATATCCTAACTACAGATAATGGGGGAGGTGGGTGGAGTATGTGGTACATCGGTGACGGTCTGAGTGCCTCCTGAAGGAAGGCTACCCAGGTGGTGGTGGTGGGCCTGTGCTCCATCATGTGGTCATGGGCTATCCTGATGCGTGAGATATCCTCTTGGTATAGTCGTGGTCGTCCGAATCAAGCCCTATGTGGTCGACGTCGCACTCTCTGTGCCGTTGCCTGCTGGAGCATGAGCCCTATGCCTCTAGAAGGCGGGCCCCTCTCATAGTTGACGCGGTTCGCGAACCGAACCCCCCAAAGGTACCATTCGGTTCGGTTCGAACCGAACCTTAAAGTTCAATCGGTGCTTTTTAGATAGTAATCAAAATCGAACCGAATTTGGTTCGATTCGGTGCGTTATTTACATTCGGTTTGTCATTTCCATCATACTGTTATGGGCAGCATTAGGTCAAGATGAAATCCAATTAATTATTGAATTGAAGTGTATGCACAAATTTAGATAGAGAGAGGGGGGAGGGTGGGGGGAGGGGGGGAGAGAGAGAGAGAGAGAGAGAGAGAGAGAGAGAGAGAGAGAGAGAGAGAGAGAGAGAGAGAGAGAGAGAGAGAGAGAGAGAGAGAGAGAGAGAGAGAGAGAGAGAGAGAGAGAGAGAGAGAGAGAGAGAG
>CM035414.1:24391613-24411613 GCA_020310875.1 Ceratopteris richardii | reverse complement strand
TATCCTGCATGGTCGCTCATCCCTGGGGGTATGTGTGGCTCGCCCAATCTCAATCTCGAGCTGGTGTGATGATACTATGAGCTGCCCAATGGCCACTCTCTCAGCTGGTGCCATATATGTATCCATGTATCGTGGTCTCTGAATGAAACCATCTGCTGTCACAGTCAGGAAGTGCTCTATGTAGTGTTGCCTCTTTGTGGGAAGAGGCTCTCGTGGTGCTATCCATGTCTCCTTGACGTGTATCTGTAGTAGGTCCTTACGGATGATCCTATTCCTCTCCGAACGAGAGGGTAATGTGGGGGGAAGAGAGGTCATACTGAAAGGGGGGAGATCCGTAATGCTCATGCCATGGTCTGCTAACCATCGGTAAGTCTGTGCATACCATACTCTCTCATGCCCTGTCTCTGCCAAATGTCTAGAGCTCTCAAATGCAAGCCTGGTGAGTCGGCTAGTGGGGAGCTCTCTGACTCTCAGAATAAAGGTCACCAACTGGAAGAGGGCCTCCACTAGCATCGGTGGTGTGCCAAGCTCAGCTCGTATAATGTCATGTGGAACGGAGGGCTTGCTGCGCAGCAAGCATGATATCATGGTGATCTGGGGCCTCTCAATCTGCGTCCACATCGCCTCTGTGATCCCTGGTGCCCATACTGCTGCTGCGTACATCAATGCGGGTGTCACTAGAGTGTCAAAGAGCCACCCCTTAGTCCGGGGCTCCTGAAAATGTGTCTGAAAGCAGCGTCTCTCCAATCCTGCAAGTGCCGCATAACCTCGAGTTAATCTATCTCTCACAGCCTGTGCCATGGAGAATACCCCTGTGCTGCGCGAGAAGGTGATACCTAGGTAGACGTAGGAGTCCACTACCTCTATCTGTCCTCCAGCTGCTGTGAAAGAGGCGCGATGGCGTACTGTCCTGGAGGTATGGAAGATCATGACCTTGGTCTTGCCAAGGTTCACTGTGAGTCCTCTCTCCATGCAAAAGGTATCGAGCGCCTGTAAATGTGACTGCAACCCCTCCTGTGACTATGAGAGCAGGACAATGTCATCAGCATATAATAGGATATGTACTGGCGTACCTCCGAGGTCTCCTCTCGCCCTCCTTCTCGTTGTATATACTCCGTGATCTCGTCGATGTAGAGACCGAAGAGAGTGGGTGAGAGAGGGCAACCTTGTTTCACACCAATGGTGCTAACAAGGCTGTCTGATAGACCGCCGGGGCAGCGTACCCTGCCTGTGACTCGTGCATACAAAGCGTGGATGGCCCATAGCATGTTTGATGGAAGCTGTAACTCCTGGAGCCTCCGTAGTAGTCTCTCTTGAGGGACCATGTCGAAGGCTTTGCGGAAATCCACAAAGCAACAGTATAGTCTCTGCTTCCTCGCCTTCGCGCTCTCAATCAAGCAACGAAGCACGAAGATGTGGTCGATGGTGGAGAAAGTGCGGTGGAAGCCTGCCTGGCCGGGTGCTCTGATCCCCGCTGCCTCAGCGTGTGTACTTAGCTCTACCTCTAGTACTGCGCCATAGATCTTGGCTAGGATATGGCCTATCATAATAGTCCTGTAGTTCCCTGGGTCCATCATATCGCCGGACTTATGGATAGGCGTAATGGTATGCATAGTCCATGAATCGGGTAATCCCTCAACTAAAGCACGGTTGAAGAGATGGGCGATCAAGTGGGAAACTACATCTGCTGCGTATATAAAGTGCTCTCCTTGTAGCCTCGTGTGGTCCGCTGAACGGCTATGCTGTAGCCTATGGATGGCCTGTCGTACCATGCCTGTTGTGAAGAGGGTGGATATCACCGGACGCGGTGTGGAAGGAATCGGTAATGGTGGCTGTCCTGGGACGTCATATAACCTCTGGGCGTAGGTGTGCCAAGTCGAAGGATCTGGTATGGGTGTAGGTGGACGTGGCTCACGTAGTGCCCTCCACGCGGTGGCACAATCCCTACTCATGAGAAGGTCGATCAACTCTTCCTCCTGTCTCTCCTCGAAAGCTCGCCGCTTCCGGCGTGTGAGGGCTCGCATCTGTCGTCGTGCCTCCCTCTCTGTGATGGATCCCAAGATACTCTGTGCTTTGAGATGTCGGTATAGTCACCTACACTCCTCATCGTACCATCTATTCTGGGGTGTATGCCCCAGCCGTGTCGGATGTGCAGTGCTGTGGGTGGTGTATGGGAAGCTGAGAGTAGCGGATGTATGGAGGATCGAGGAGAAGTGGGCGGTGAGGGTGTCCAAGGAGGCAGAGGGATCAAGGGAGTAGATGCGCTCTCGAACATGGGAGCTATAGATATGTGCTAGCTCATGTCTAAAGTGAATGGTGGTACGGGCTCGTGGCTGTATGGTGACAGGGTGGGGTATGCATGGTGAGCCGCGAATGGATAGGGCAAGATATGCGTGATCAGCTCCAATCGGTAAGGGTGGGATAGTGAGGTAAGGGTGGGATAGTGAATGAGGTGATCAGATGTGTTGCCTCCGGGGGTCCGATAACATAGGTTACCACACTGCCCCCCCTGTGGTGTCGTGGGTGGAATGTAGGTGAGACCGCGCGAGGTGGGCCAGCTCCCCATCCCATTATATATAACGAGACGGTGTGCTGCTCCCATCTGGAGTAAGTGTCGGCCATATAAGGTGGGTGTGGCGGTGTCGGCTGAGGCTCTGAGTGTAGGCATGTCCTCTATGGTACGAAGCATCTCAGGGTCGTCAAAGTCGTAGATATCACACTGGTGGCTCTGAGTGCAGGCATTGAAGCCTCCTACAAGGAAGACTTCACCCATCCCGGTATACTCCATAATCGTGTCACTGAGGCAGTCATATGGCGATGTGGTGTCTGGTCCCTCCCCTCCTGATAGCTTCTCAGGGGAATGTGTGAAGCGTGAACCAATGGGTGCAATATAGCATACGGCGAAGTACGCTGCTCTCTCCTCTGATAGCTGCAAGCGTATCCACATGAAACGTGCCTCTGGGTCTCTGGCTACCACCTGTACCCTGTGCTGTAACGACTGTCTATAGAGCACAGCTACTCCTCCTGATCCTCGTGTGGTGTGCTGTCTCATCTGGCGGCGGTGAGCTGACTCCCACATATAGCCCTCAATCCTCGGTAGGCTCCTCCCCGGGCTCTCGTGTGTCTCTGTCAAGAAGATAATGTCTCTTCCCTCCATCACCCCTCGAGGCGCCCTGGATGTGTCCATAAAGATCCATTGGAGTTCCTGCAATGTGCACCTCCTGCTGTGCTGTCTCATAGGCCGCAAATCCCTAGTCAATGGGCCATCCATCAATGATGATCCGACCGTCTCTGTAGAGGGCACTATGTCCCTCTCGTCTTGCCTGGAGGACACGTGGCATGCATGCCCGTCTGTGCTCTACCTGCATCCATGTGAGGTCGTCATCCAAATAGATGGGGGTGCCCGGTGTAGTGCGTAGTACCGCCCGTCGTCTGAGAAAGTCTCTCCTCCTGGCCTCATCTGAGAACTGAAGGATAAGTGCTCTACTCCGTGTGGTGTCATGTCCTGCTCTCCATACTCTGGTGAAAGGGAGAGGCTCATCCGCGCGGTATCCAAGTAATGTGCACAAGCGACGCCCGTCCTCCTCTGGTGATCCGTCTGTCTCTGTGAGGCCGGAGACGCGAACATTGAGCCTGCGGGCCTGTCGCATCCGCTCCTCCTCAATGGTGGTATGCACTATGTGGATCTCCTCATGGTGGTTGTTCTTCTTTGCCTCCTGTCGAAGGTTCTTTTTGACAACCTCCACCCATCCATCTTTCTTAGTCTCAAGCTCGTTCTGCACCACCTCCATACACTCCTTCTTGATAGTCACCCGAATGTCGTCTAGATGTGGAGCGATCCCCCCCTCCTCGTGCATGCTGTCCAGTTTCATTTTCATATCAGTAAGCGCAGTGTGCAACTCCTCAAGGTCCAGTGAGTGCTCTTGCGGGTAGCGAGAAGCTCTTCCCGAAGGGATTCGTTCTCCTTCTCCAAGGTTGCCACCTTGGCTTCGAGGGCGACAACTCTACGGGTAACCCCGTTCAGTGCAGAATCTCCTTCTTTCTTGTGTTTTCCTATCAACTCTCGGAGGGCATGCTCTAAGGTGGCCAACTGCTCCTCAAGCTTGGGAGCCATGAGAGAGAGAGAGAGAGAGAGAGAGAGAGAGAGAGAGAGAGAGAGAGAGAGAGAGAGAGAGAGAGAGAGAGAGAGAGAGAGAGAGAGAGAGAGAGAGAGAGAGAGAGAGAGAGAGAGAGAGAGAGAGAGAGAGAGAGAGAGAGAGAGAGAGAGAGAGAGAGAAAGAAAGAAAGAAAGACTTTTTAACGTCTATTAGAGGCCAAAATCGGCCTATGAGACAAAACATATACATCAGTATGATCCAATCCACTGTGATCCAAAACGAAAATAAAGTGTGAGTACTACAAACGGGTATAAAAGGAGGGATAGTAGCTGGCATCAAGGGTGTGCGGTGCTATGGGTATGCACTCTATATGCTCAATGGGTGAGATACAAACATGATATGCATAGGGAGGGGAGGCTCGATGGTGTCACAACCCCCTAAATGCCTGGAGTGGGTGTAGGATATAATGCATCGGTGGGTAAGGCATCATGGCGATCCTCAAAATGCTCTGGGTGTCCAAATCGATAGGGGTGCGCTGCTGACGTCTCTGTATCTCCATGTCATGGCGTGCGTGAATCGTCTGAATCTCTCTCTGATGTGGACCAGCTCTCCGGACAAGGGGTCTCGGTCGTCGACGCTGTCGTCTAAGCTCCTCTGCTCTGTGTAATGTGACACCCCGCATCGAGCTAGGCCCTCGAGTGTATGTGGGTCTGAAAAAATCTGTAATATGAGTCTGAGGGGGCGGGGGGGCCAGGTGTATCTCCATCTGCTGCTGGAGGAGTGATGCGCGGTGGTGCTGGAGCTCTACTAGGAAACGACCTAGAGGGCGCTGGTCCTCTGTCCCCAATAAAGCCCTTATCTCTCTAGGCCCCCTGAAGAGCTGTGGGTAGCGGTCTCTGATGTCCTCATATGCCTGGCATCTACATGTGTAGTGCTCCTCGTCCTCCACCTCCTCTCTACATATCCTGCATGGTCGCTCATCCCTGGGGGTATGTGTGGCTCGCCCAATCTCAATCTCGAGCTGGTGTGATGATACTCTGAGCTGCCCAATGGCCACTCTCTCAGCTGGTGCCATATATGTATCCATGTATCGTGGTCTCTGAATGAAACCATCCGCTGTCACAGTTAGGAAGTGCTCTCTGTAGTGTTGCCTCTTTGTGGGAAGAGGCTCCCGTGGTGCTATCCATGTCTCCCTGACGTGTATATGTAGTAGGTCCTGACGGATGATCCTATTCCTCTCCGAACGAGAGAGGGTAATGTGGGGGGAAGAGAGGTCATACTGAAAAGGGGGGAGATCCGTAATGCTCATGCCATGGTTTGCTAACCATCGGTAAGTCTGTGCATACCATACTCTCTCATGCCCTGTCTCTGCCAAATGTCTAGAGCTCTCAAATGCAAGCCTGGTGAGTCGGCTAGTGGGGAGCTCTCTGACTCTCAGAATAAAGGTCACCAACTGGAAGAGGGCCTCCACTAGCATCGGTGGTGTGCCAAGCTCAGCTCATATAATGTCATGTGGAACGGAGGGCTTGCTGCGCAGCAAGCGTGATATCATGGTGATCTGGGGCCTCTCAATCTGCGTCCACATCGCCTCTGTGATCCCTGGTGCCCATACTGCTGCTGCGTACATCAATGCGGGTGTCACTAGAGTGTCAAAGAGCCACCCCTTAGTCCGGGGCTCCTGAAAATGTGTCTGAAAGAAGCGTCTCTCCAATCCTGCAAGTGCCGCATAACCTCGCGTCAATCTATCTCTCGCAGCCTGTGCCATGGAGAATACCCCTGTGCTGCCCGAGAAGGTGATACCTAGGTAGACGTAGGAGTCCACTACCTCTATCTGTCCTCCAACTGCTGTGAAAGAGGCGCGATGGCGTACTGGCCTGGAGGTATGGAAGATCATGACCTTGGTCTTGCCAAGGTTCACTGTGAGTCCTCTCTCCATGCAAAAGGTATCGAGCGCCTGTAAATGTGACTGCAACCCTTCCTGTGACTCTGAGAGCAGGACAATGTCATCAGCATATAATAGGATATGTACTGGCGTACCTCCGATGTCTCCTCCTCTCCCTCCTGCTCGCTGTATATACTCCGTGATCTCGTCGATGTAGAGACCGAAGAGAGTGGGTGAGAGGGGGCAACCTTGTTTCACACCAATGGTGCTAACAAGGCTGTCTGATAGACCGCCGGGGCAACGTACCCTGCCTGTGACTCGTGCATACAAAGCGTGGATGGCCCATAGCATGTCTGATGGAAGCTGTAACTCCTGGAGCCTCCGTAGTAGTCTCTCTCGAGGGACCATGTCGAAGGCTTTGCGGAAATCCACAAAGCAACAGTATAGTCTCTGCTTCCTCGCCTTTGCGCTCTCAATCAAGCAACGAAGCACGAAGATGTGGTCGATGGTGGAGAAAGTGCGGCCGAAGCCTGCTTGGCCGGGTGCTCTGATCCCCGCTGCCTCAGCGTGTGTACTGAGCTCTGCCTCTAGTACTGCCCCATAGATCTTGGCCAGGATATGGCCTATCATAATAGTCCTGTAGTTCCCTGGGTCCATCATATCGCCGGACTTATGGATAGGTATAATGGTATGCATAGTCCATGAGTCGGGTAATCCCTCAACCAAAGCACGGTTGAAGAGATGGGCGATCAAGTGGGAAACTACATCTGCTGCGTATATAAAGTGCTGAGTTTCTAGGGTTTGGGATTAGGGTTAAGTGTAGGGTTTGGTTCTAGAGTTAGAGTTAGGGTTCCATTTGGGTTCGGGTTAGGGTTAGGGTTAGGTTAGGGTTAGGTTAAGGTTAGAGAGAGAGGGTTAAGGTTAAGATGGTTAGGGTTAGGTTAAGGTTAGAGAGAGAGAGAGAGAGAGAGAGAGAGAGAGAGAGAGAGAGAGAGAGAGAGAGAGAGAGAGAGAGAGAGAGAGAGAGAGAGAGAGAGAGAGAGAGAGAGAGAGAGAGAGAGAGAGAGAGAGAGAGAGAGAGAGAGAGAGAGAGAGAGAGAGAGAGAGAGAGAGAGAGAGATGAGAGAGAGAGAGAGAGAGAGAGAGAGAGAGAGATCATGAAGGCCTTTTTCTAGCTCTTTTTGAGTCACAAAGGTGTCCACTCTCGTTACACACATTGTCATATTACACACATATACATTGTCACACAGATACACTGTCACACATAATATGGAACACACTTTATGCAGCTTTCCTCGAAGGGAAGGTAAAGCTCTTGGACCTTAACCGCACCTAATGAACCCTAAACGAACCTTACGCACCTTATCGCGGTCATAAGGTTCGGTTCTTGCACCTAAAATGCACCGAACGCACCGAACCGAACGCACTTGACCACCTTGGCCCCTCTTATGCAGCCCATCTCGTTGAAGGAACTGAGTAATGGGCTGCTGGGCACTCACCCGTGTCTGATGCGTGGGCTGTATTGACTACTCTCGTCTCTCATATGCTTCCGTGCGGAAACGTCCCAACCTCCGTTGGTCTCCCGTGGTCATGCACAACTCTAGTGACTCCTCTATGTGGAACCGTGCTCGTAGATCTGAGTATGCTCGGCATCGGGTAACAAAGTGCTCCTCACTCTCTATTTCTGTATGGCATACTGGGCACCACCTCTCCTCTCTAGGGTCTCCCTTGGTCTGACCACTCTCGATCTCGAGCCGATGTGATGAAGCTCGAAGATACCCAATGATGACTTGGAGGTGGTGTGGTAGGTATGTATGCATGTATCTTGGAGTCTCAATGAAGCCCTGGTTTGAGATTTATAGAAAATGCTCTCGGTAGTGGAGCATTTTCGGTGGCAATGTATCCATGGGGCTAATCCATGTCCTTTGTATGTATGTGTGCCATGTTTCTATTGAATGACCCAATTACTCCTAGTCAGTGAGCGAATAGGTGGGGGCTTGTAAGTCGTACTGCAGTGGTGGTAGTTTGTCTATGTCAAACCCATGATGGGCCAACCAGTCTCGTGTCCGTGTGTACCATGAGGAGGTGTCTCCTCCTAATGCCATGTCACGTGATGCCTGGAAAGCTCGATAAGTGATGCTCTCTGTGTCCATGCTCCGGATCTTGTGTAATAGGCATACTGTCTAGAAAAGTGCCTCTACTAGGATGGGTGGTGTTGTGAGCTCTTCTCTATGTGGTACTGAAGGCTTGCTTCGGATGAGTCTGGCAATCATGAGAATCTTGGGCCTCTCCAATGTTGTCCATGCCGATATAACTAATCCTGCCCCCATATGGCTGCCCCATACGTGAGTGCTAGTGTAACCAGTGTCGAAGAGCCACCCCTTTGTGTGGGGCTCCTGAAAGTGTGCCTGGAGGCACTGTCTCTCCATCAAGGCTAGTGCTACGTATCCACGTGTGATGCGATTCTGGGCTACCGGAGACATAGAGAAAACCCTAGAAGCTACTGTGAACGTCACTCCGAGATAGACATATGATCTGACCACCTCAATCGGTTCGTCTGCTGCCGTGAAAGAACTTTGTCTCCTCACCTTAGCTGATGTATGAAAAATCATAACCTTGGTTTTACTAAGGTTCACAGATAGCCCTCAATGTATGCAGAAGTCGTCTAGGCCACGTAGGTGGTGCTGTAGACCTTCTGTGGACTCTGAAACCAGCACAATATCGTCAACATATAAAAGAATATGAACAGTGGTTCCTCGTACCTCAACACCCTCCCTGCTTTCGTATGAAGCCCACTATCTCATCAATGTATAGACCAAAGAGGATGGGTGAAAGAGGACACCCTTGCTTCACCCCGATGGTGCTAGCAAGTGAGTGGGGTAAGCGACCTGGACATCTAACTCTACCAGATACTCTCTCATATAAAGCGTAGATCCCCCATATCATCTCATCTTGAGCTCTGATATCGAGTAGACGCATGAAGAATCGCTCCTTGGGAACTGTATCGAAGGCTTTGTGGGAGTCCACAAAGCAGCAGTATAGTCTCCTCTTCCTCACGCTGGCCTGGTCGATCAAGCATCTGAAACCTGCCTGTCGGGGGACTCCTTTGGCTTGACCTCTCTCGATCTCGAGCCTTGAAAGCTCTGTAAGTGATGCGCTCTTTATCCATGCCCTCAATCTTGTCTAATAAGCATACTGTTTGGAAGAGTTCCGCTACTAACATTGGTGGTGCAACAAGCTTTGCCCTTACGATATCATGGGGTACCGAGGGTTTGCTACAGATGAGTCTGGCAATCATGAGAACCTGTGGTCTCTCCACTGTTGTCCATGCTGATGTTGATAACCCGGGCCCCCATATGGCGGCTCCATACACGAGTGCTTGGGTGACCAAAGTGTCGAAGAGCCACCCCTTTGTGCGGGGCTCGTGAAAGTAGGCCTGGTGGCACTGTCTCTCCATCAAAGCTAATGTTGCATATCCTCGTGATGCGATCTCGAGTTGCCTGAGACATGGAGAAAGCCTCGGAGGTTGTTGTGAACGTCACGCCCAGATATACATATGAGCTGACTACCACGATGGATCTGCCTGCAGCTGCGAAAGAACTTTGCCTCCTCACCTACGCTGATGCATGAAAGATCAGAACCTTGGTTTTATCAAGATTCACTGAGAGCCCTCTATGCGTGCAGAAGTCGTCTAGACCCTGTAAATGATGCTGTAGACCCTTTGCTGACTCTGAAACCAAGACAATGTCATGAGCATATAAAAGAATATGGACCATGGTCCATCGTACCTCAATGCCATCCCCTCCCTGCTGCTGTATGAAGTCCACTATCTCATCAATGTATAGCCCAAAAAATGTGGGCGAGAGAGGTCACCCTTGCTTCACCCCAATGGTGCTAGCAAGTGAATCTGATAGGCCGCCCGAACATCTCACTCTACTTGATACTCTCTCATATAGGGTGTAGATCCCACATATCATCTCCTGTGGAGCCGCGATGTCGAGTACGCTTCTGAAGAGTCTCTCCCTGGGGACTGTATCGGAGACTTTGCGAAAGTCCACAAAGCAACAATATAATCTCCGTTTCCTCACTCGAGCCTGGTCGATCAGGCATCTCAAAGTGAAGGTGTGGTCTGTGGTAGAGTAATCTCGTCTGAATCTTGCCTTCCCCTTAGCTGTGATACCCTTCCCCTCGGCGAGGGTGCTCAATTTTGTCTCTAGTACTACCCCATATAGCTTGGCCAGTGTTGGGGCCAATCATGATTGTCCGATATGTAGCTTGATCCATAACATCACTTGACTTATGTATGGGCACTATGGTGTGCTCGGTCCATGAGTTAGGGAATTCCTCAACGAGTGCTCGGTTGAAGAGGTGGGCTATGAGTGGCAGGTCCTTTGCGGCTCATGATCAGTGATTGCTCCATATCATATGACTCACACTGGCGTGACCGTGTGTGTCCATTGAAGTCCCCCATAAGGAAGACCTCACCCAGAGTGCTATAGTGTAGTATCTCCTTTGAGAGTGCAGTGTAGGGTGAGCCACTATCTCTGGGGGGCTCCTCTTGGTCATGTCCAGAGTATCGAGATCCTCGTGGTTGGAAGTAGCAAATGGCTATGTAGATCCACCTCTATGCTTCCATCTCCAAGCGTACCCACATGTATCGTGCCTCCTTGTTTGGGCTGGTGATGTGGATCCGACCTTGTAGCTCATGTTTGAATATGATGGCGACACCTCCTGATCCTCGTGCTGTACTCTATCGCATCGTGGTCCTGAACGTGGATGCCCACTGGAGGCCTGCTATATGAGGGAGCCCTCTCTCTGGGCTCTCGTTCGTCTTTGTGATGCAAGCAAAGTCATGTGTCTCTAGGATCCTCTCAAGTCTGTCTGGTCATGTCCAAAGTGCTCCGTTGCAGTTCCATACTACTCCTCTGAGTGGTGCCTCCTTGTGTGGTGATGTCTCATAGGCCGCATGGCCCTATTTGATAGGGAGTCTGTCTGTGAAGACCTTACCATCACGGTAAAAGGCCTTCCTCCCCTCTCGACACTCTTGGAGTATGTGTGGCATGCAAGCACGTCAGTGTGCTACCTACATCCTCGTGAGGTTCTCATCCATGTAAATGGCACCGCCGGGTAGTCCACGTAGTGCTGATCGACGTCTAAAGAAGGTGGTCCGTGTCTCCTTGTAGCTCATGTGAAGGATGAGTGCTTGCGAATGGGGTGTATCCCTCCCCTCCCTCCATGCTCATGTGAAGGGCATGGTCTCGTATCCAAGTCTACGGAAGATGTTGGTGGCGTCTTCCTCCGGTGATCTTCCCTCTTGAGCCTTGAAGGCACGTAATTCAAACGTGGAGTCTTCGGATGTGTATGAGTCTCTCCTCCTCGAGTGTATCTTGAACTCGTCTGAGCTCTTCCTTCATGTCTTCATTGACTTCCTTCTTCTTCCTTATTCACATAGAGGGGGAGGGGGGGGGAAAGGGAGAGAGAGAGAGAGAGAGAGAGAGAGAGAGAGAGAGAGAGAGAGAGAGAGAGAGAGAGAGAGAGAGAGAGAGAGAGAGAGAGAGAGAGAGAGAGAGAGAGAGAGAGAGAGAGAGAGAGAGAGAGAGAGAGAGAGAGAGAGAGAGAGAGAGAGAGAGAGAGAGAGAGAGAGAGAGAGAGAGAGAGAGAGATAGAGATAGATATAGAGAGAGGGAGGGAGGGAGGGAGGGAGGGAGGGAGGGAGGGAGGGAGGGAGAGAGAGGGGGAGGGAGGGAGGGAGGGAGGGAGGGAGGGAGGGAGGGGGAGGGAGGGAGGGAGGGAGAGGGAGGGAGAGGGGGAGGGCAGGAAAAAAGGGGGGGAGGGCGGGAGGGAGGGTACACGTGCATATATGTATACATGCTTCCCTTTTTTTTCGTTTTTTTTGGGGTGGTGGGTCTTATTCATTTCCTCATCATAAATAAACATTAAATCCTCAGTGTATTTGAAGTTTCAAAAGTTTATTTTATAGGAATAAGGTCAAGGAGATGATGTTTCAGGGTTGGCATCCTAACCTTTATAAGTTTGACATATACATTATAATGCAATGTCACACAACTTTTGAGTAAGTGCATCACAGAATAACCATATCTCATCAAGAAGTACAGCATTCTGTGATAGGCTATAGCTAGATGAGTGAGATCAACATTCTTATTCAATCCAATACTTGTATGACAGCCTTAGAATAATGGTTATATGATCCAACAGTAATTTTGCATTTAGTAATGCCTGGAAACCTGTTGCTCAATCTTAAATAAGCTGAATACCACCTGGCCTTGGTTTGTCTGCATTTTTCTAAAATTGATGTTGCATGGATTTATTAGAGTTGTTATGCCTATGACAATTATATGTAGCATGAGTTGGGCTGTGCCTTAACATAAAGGTGTATTAGAGGGTCCATATATTTTTGCTCCTGGCAATCCACTAGGTAGTGGGTTCCAACTTCCCAATCTGAAATTGCAGATTACATATGTGGAGTTGATCTGTGCTTTAAAAAGAATGAAAAATTGGACAGAAGGTATCAATTAAGCAGCCGAAACACCATTCTCATGTTCTTAAAGGATCAATTTCTACTTATAATGCATGTGAAGTGTTAAAAGAAAGTCGAAACGGTTGATATCACTCCTTCAATTGCAGCTCGTTCTTTCTATTGTGTTAATCTTTGATGCCATTACACCCTTAAAGGATCAATTTCTACTTATAATGCATGTAAGTGTTAAAAGAAAGTCAAAACGGTTGATATCACTCCTTCAATTGCAGCTCGTTCTTTCTATTGTGTTAATCTTTGATGCCATTACACCCAGAAATTATGAGCACATTATCCGTTGCATGATTGAAATTTTGCACGCTATGTTGTGCATGTCTGAAATGGTAGTTCCTGGCAGTATTTCCAACTATGGGCACCTGATAGGATGTGTAGCTTTTGAGAGGGCTTCCATTTTTCATTTTCATGGTGGACTTCTTTATGAGCCTGTGGAAATGCTCCTTTATTTTTGTTTTACTGTGGGTTGGAGACATCCATTCATTTCCCTGTTGAATCTTTTTATTAATTTTTATTGTCGTATACCTTACGCTAGGTGACTCTAATATGGGTACTGTGCTAGGTTTACTTAAGACAGAAGGTGCTTGAGTCGGTACCAAACCAGCTATTTTGTTATATAGTTTTTGTATACCTATGTATCTTCACATATGTTGGGTGTGTTAGGATTGGGAACAGTATGGCTTGTGTTGCTATGATTGCCCTGTGAATGTAGTGCCAGGAGTAAATTACAGCTTGATGTGTTTTCTGTAGAGGGTTACGGATCCAAACTTTACTCTTATGTTCAGTAGAGTGCCAGGAAGTCTTTGGGACCACTGCTCATAGATTCTGGCACCTTTTCTGACCAAACAAAATCTGACTTCTGAAATTTGCAACGGGCTTTGATTAGTGCCTAACAGTAGGGTGCCAGGAAGTCCTTGGGACTACTGCTCATAAATTCTGGCACTTTTTCGGACCAGAAAAAAGACTTCTGAAATCCGCAATGGGCCTTGATTAGTGCCTGATCTGCATGATTTAGACCTGCTGCTTAGAGGAACAATAGCATGAAAAGGTTTAGGGTGCATGAGCAAATGTTCTGTGCGGAAGCCTTATTCTGCAGATGGCTGCTAGTTATGAGAGCCTGTAAAACCTTAATCAACTGAAAGATACAACAGGGGTTGTAAGACTTCAGGCCAGGTCCTTGACAGTGATGCTTTTTTCGAACACCTTGCACAGGTATTTGAAAGGTTTGTTCATAGATGTTTGTCCTGCAGTGATATCTGATTTAAAATGTGATGTTACGGGTTATTGTGCCACCATAATCTTTATGATGCTCTCCAATATTCAGTGAAAGGTAGTTTTCTGTGTCCTATTATCTATATTATTTATGATATACCTGGTAACTTAGATAGAACAAGTACTGACTATGTAGGTGTCAGGCCGAACTTCCTTTAAAAAGAAAGTACTTACAATGCAGTACTATTTTATTTACAAGTTGTGCATCTATGTGCAATAAGGTCTTCATTTAGCTTTATGCCATGGGTCTTTGCTTCTTAGCTTTATCACACTGCTCTAAATCTTTTGAATTTTTTTCGATTGGACATGAACAGCTATCTAATTGCAGAAAAAAGATATCTTAGGCAAGATGGTGGCATGGAGGAAACAAATGTTGACCCATCTAAAGCTATTACTAGAAGAAAGCAGGTAGTTTGACTTGGTAAAAACTAGTTAATGGATAGAAAAAATCTTTGACCATGATTTCACACATCCACTGTATGACAGGTTCCACTGCAGGATAATGAGTGGGATTGTGGCTTATTTATGCTGTATTATATACAGAAGTTCGTGGATGAAATTGATGTTAAGGGTCTTGATAAGATGGTGAGGCCTCTGGCATTTTGTGTCAGTCAGCTTGAATACATGCAGACTTTATACTAATATTTCTATTATTTTGTAGTTTGGTCGAGAGTGGTTCAAACCCATTGAAGCTTCCGAATTGAGAGGGGCTATCTTAAATATCCTTGAGAGCATGTTTATTAAGGAGGCTGCTTAGATCTCGACTTCCTTTATAGCTTGCAGTCTGATATTGATAGTCCCTAAAAAGACTCGGCCTGATTGGGAGCTAGATGTTTGCATGATGGCAAGTGGATACCATTTCTGCTTAACTCTGCTGTTCTTCAAAGAGTATATATTTTTCATGGATGTTCTTCCATGATCATTCTGCAACACTTTGTTTGGGGCTGGAATAGATCAAAGTATGCTCAGGGCCAATTGCTTTTGAGCGTAAGTTTGAAGTAAGCGCTTATGCTGTAAAGTAACAAAAAATTATGTGTAGATCGTTTTTAATTCAGATCGTTATTTTCTCGTTGCTCTATTTTTGGAGATTAAACAGAGTCAAATGGAATGCACAATGAGGTATATATGCAGCTCTATGAAAAGGATTTGTCAGGATGATGTATGTTTGTAAGTTATTTCAACCAACATGTTTTGTAAGGTAATCTAATGGCATACATGTATGTAGCTTTTTGATAGTCGAGCTTTTGGAAGAGATTGGCAGGCCAAAGTTTTAGTCAGAGGTCATGGAGTCTTTTTGTGGGAATGCCATGAAGCACTATGAAATTGGCACATTCCATAAATGCATTTTGTAAGATGTAATTGGATGCCAATGTATGTGTAATGCAAGTGGCAATACTAATAAAGAGTGTTGATCATTGGTGTCTCAGTTTGTTTTCAGATTTCTTACGTGGAGGCATCTGTAACTATATGAACACGTGAGCCATCTACATTCATTTTGAGCAGTGGAACGATGGTCCAGTATGAGTGCCAGAAATCAAGTGTCCTTTTTTCCTCTGTTGGCAGTTTTGTTAACTCTACTTCGAAGAAAGTTTTTTCTGTGTTTGCTAGAAGTTTTTTGAAATCTACTGTTGTTTTTATCTTCGACATTGCATTGAAATTGTAATGCAATTAAAAAGAAAAAGAAATTCTCTTATTGTTTGCTGGTAGTTTATTTCTTGTGTAGATATGGGTGATTGTTGAACAGTGATGCTCCTAGAATGCAGTCTTTACCCATTCCATTTGCTGATGTATCACTAGTTAATCTCCTTACTTTTTAGTGAGTAATGTTGGGGAAAGCTGCATACACACACACACACACACACACACACACACACACACATGTATACATACACATTGATACATACACCCTCATATACATACACACGCATAGAGACACATATACACATACGCACACATACACACACATAGAGACACACACACACACACACACACACACACACACACACACACATGTACATATGCATACACAATGCACATGCATATGCATACATACATACATGCATGCATACACAAACACACCCACATACATATATATGTGAGGAGATGGATGTTTGCACTCCAAAGATGAGTTGGTGTTGCACAAAGCTTGCTCTACACCTCCCAAGTTAACTCTAGGAAAGTTTAATGGACTCTTTAGCTTCACACTAATGCATTTGGAACCACCAAGTGCTTTGGAACATCATTCCCAAAAGTTTGCATCAAAACAGATAACTTGCATGTACTAGAAACCTTCTATTTTGGTTAGAAGTGCTTAGTAATTTGCTCAGAGCTCACAATTTGGTATGAAATGACTAGAGAGCTTTTGCACACATCTAATTCGAGTGTTTTGCTAACTAAAGCAAGTTATTTCATCAATTTAGCCACACCATACATTGAGAAATGATTTTAATAAGTCAAGGGGGTCATCTAAACATTTTAGAATCTAGGTGTGCAGACATAGTCACCATCTATGATTCATATCTTGAGATCCCTTGAACCAAATGTGATGAAAATTGATATGCAAGTAGTAGACACTTCAAGCTAACTAATTCACTTCAAGCTAACTAATTCAAGTTAAAGTATAGAAAATGCATGAGTATGTGCAAAGAAATGGATTCCACAAAATCATTGTCATGATGAAGATGTTGCAGAGAACAATAGATAGAGATGAACTTGAAACATATCAAAATGTATATGCTAATGAACAGTTGATACAACAGAAGTGTGATGGATTACACATAGGTAGTATGAGTTCAATGTATGCGTGCTGAAGTAGCTCAATGCTTCTCAAAATGGCTCCTAACTCCTGCGACTAAAAGCATGTCTATTTACACTCATACTTCAAGTTTGAATTTGAATTTTCGCTCACCTAAAAGTGATCCTATACTTTAGGGATGGTTTCAATTGATTCTTTCTACCACATGAGCCGTGGGTTCAACTCCTTAACTTCACGAGATTCCATATTCTTTTTGCATTTACGTGTATTCAAGGTGAATTCAATCAAATTGATAAGCAAGTGTGCATGTGAGGTTCTCTCTTGTGAAGAACTAAATGAGTGAGTAGTCTTGAATAATTCGCAAAATACTTAGGCTTGCTAATTGCACCAACAACTTCCCCTTAAGCGTAAGATGCTTGAGTCTTGAGTCCTTTATGACTTCTTGTAATCCAATCATTGATTTGAACTTGTTCAATTTGCTTCCGTTCAATGATTTTGTCATCATATCTGCTCATTGTTGATGTGTGGATACATATGAGAGTTGTATCTTCTTACTCATGATCTTTTCTCTGACAGTGGTAGTGAACTTCTATATGTTTGGTCTTGGCATGATTGATAGGGTTAGTAGCAAGATTCAATGAATTAGTGTTATCTCCAAATATACGTGGAGTTGAAGTATTTAACCCTCAATTTGAATGTAGGGTCATAATCCACATAGCTTCTTGTGTAGCATTTGCAAGTCCTATATATTCAGCATTTGTTGATGAAAGAGCAATTGTAGGTTGATTCTTGGAAGATCGTGAGATCAATTTGGTATCTGAAAAAGTTAGAGAGCTTGAGGTGCTTCTCCTATCATCTTTTGAACCTTTCCAATCTACATCAAAGAAGAGCTTCACATTTATATCAGATGTATATGGATAGTACAATCTTTTATTGATTGTACCCTTCAAATACTTCAATATTCTCTTGGTTGTTTCATGTGAGGCTTCCTTGGGGTGTGCATGAATTGACTTAGCACACTAACTCCATAGCAAATATCTACCCTAGTTAAGGTAGCGTGATTCAAGCTTCCAACAAGGCTTTGGTAACTAGTCACATCTTCAATTAACTCACCTTCATGTGCTTTTAGCTTTAGATTTACCTCCACGGGTGTCCTTGGAACCTTTGCATTTTCTATCTTGAACTTGGTAAGCATATCCCCAATGTATTTTCTCTGAGTTAAGAACATACCTTTCTCTGTATATACTACTTCAAAACCTAGAAAGTACGTGAGAAGGTGAAGATCACTAATCTTGAATTCCTCTTTCATCTGAGCTTTGATCCTCTTGATTGCATCTCCATCATTACCTGCAATGATTATGTCATCCACATATACACAAAGGTATATGACCTCTGAATGGTTCCTCTTTCTAAAGAGGGAAGGATCTTGCTTACCATAAAACCTTTATCCTACTAGTAAGTGACAAGTCTATGATTCCATGCTCTAGGAGCTTGCTTCAAGCTATATAATGCCTTTCTTAATCTGCATACAAATTCTGGATATGATTGATCTTCAAAGCCAAGATGTTGAGCCATATATACTTGTTCTGAAATCCAACCATTTAGAAAAGCATTTTTTTTTACATCCATTTGATATATCTTCCAATTCTTGGAAGATGCAACATTCATGAGTACTCTAATTGTGGGCATTTTTTGCCACATATGAGAATGCCTCTTCATAGTCAATACCTTGGGTTTGTACAAACCCCTTTGCTACAAGCCTTCCTTTGTACCTGTTAATTGAGCCATCATAATTCTTTTTTACCTTGTAAATCCATCTTGAACCGATGACCTTCATAGATGGTTTCTTGGAAACCAATTCCCAAGTTTGTTTTTCTTGTAGAGTTTCTATCTCTTCTTCCATGGCATTTCTCCATTTTGCCTTCTTCTTGGCATATGTAGATGGTTCTTTTGAGTTTGTATCCTGAATTATGTAAATTGAATGTTTAGTGATCAAAGAGGTGTCATAAGCATACGTTTCTGGCTTCTTTTTTTCTCTAGTAGATCTCTTTATAGTTTGTTGAGAGGATTTTGCCCCATCTCTCATCTCTTGCACTTTGGCCTTGCCTTTGGAGTTCCAAGAGTTGATTTCCCTTCTTGGAGTCTTTTTATCTTCTTCAAAATCACTTGATTCTTCATGTGTGCTCATTCTTCTTTGATAATGTTGGAAAGCCTTCCTCTAAGTCATAGGGAAGTTTGATTTTCTTGCAATCATCTTCAAAGCAATATTTGTTTTCATCAAACATGATATCTCTACTTACAACGAAACCTTTATTACCTGGATTATATAGTCTATAACCTTGTTGATTAAGCTCATAGCCATTGAACATGCATTTATCTACATTTGAATCCGATTTGCCTATGATTTGTGAAGGTATTTGTGCATATGTTATGCACCCAAAGATCTTGCAATGATCAAGGCTAGGTCTTCTTCCATTCCATGGTTCATATGGTGTCATCCCATCTAATGCTTTTGATGGGAGTCTATTGATCATATAGATCGTTGTGGATACAACCTCTGCCCATAGATAATTGGGTATCTACTATGGTTCTATTTCTTCTCATTTAGCATTGGTCTTGCAGTATTTACTATGGTTCTATTTCTTCTCTCTGCCACTCCATTTTGCTTTGGAGTATACCTGGTTGTAATCTCTCTTTTGATTCCTCTCTCTTGGAGATAAGAGTCAAAGTCATGGGAGAAATACCCCTCCCCCCCTTCCATCTGACTTTAGCCTCTTCAAGGTCTTACTTGTTTGATTTTCTACAAGTGTTAGATATTTCTTGAAACAAGAGAACACTTCATCTTTATGCTTCATAAAATATATTATTGTTCATCTACTACAATCATCAATGAATGACACATAATACCTTGATGCAGAGATTGATGGCTCCTTGCTTGGTCCCCATACATGTGTATGGACGAGCTCCAATAGGTCTCCATGAATGTATGCCTTCTTTGCGAATGATTGTATGTGAGACTTGCCAAATTGACAAGCACTACATTTGTAAATCATGTGTTGTTTGGAGATGTTTGGTAGACCAAGCACATTTTGATCCTTGCTAATTTGCTTTAGAGATCTTTCACCTATATGAGCTAACCTCTTGTGCCAAATTTCTAATTCTGATAAGGTTTTGACCACGATAATTGAACAATGCAATGTCCCTAGTATCTTGGAGTTCAAAAGTAAATAGTCTACATGACTTTTCTCCTTTTGCTATCCTCTTTAATCCTTGATGTGGATACTTAACAAATGCTCCATTCTTCGTGAATCCGAACTGCAATCCTTTTTCAACAATCTGACCTATAATTATGAGGTTTTTGGTGATGGTTGGCATATACAATACCTTGCTCAATAAGTTCATATTACCATATGAAGTCTTCACATTTCCTATCTTCTCCACTAG